>CABFVX010008924.1:1529-21045 GCA_902151425.1 Timema shepardi | reverse complement strand
TTCTGTAACATGTGCTGCAGACTCAACTGTTAAATCATCTTGAGGTCCGTGGTTTGTAGGGAGCTCTAGAAACTCATCAACTGCTCTGTTTGGGGGAAATGAAGCCAGTGACAATTTCATCCTATACAGACACCAGATTATACATTTGATTATTTGTGGATGGATAGTAATTGAAGCATACATGTTGTATTTTAAACTAACAATGTGAATAAGTTATACACCCTGTCAGTGGATTCTTTATGAAAACTGGTCAGAGACAAGATTTAAAATAATATATATTTATATAATAAAGCTTAGGGTCCAGTTAAGCCACAAGACTTAACATCTGGTGCCTGTATGTATAAAACTCAATACACAATTACATACAACAGGATACAATATAATAAAATAAAGAATAGGTTATTACTGTAAAATAAAAAACAAGTATTTCAACTAAAACAGATATAAAATTATGTATACACTAGAATCACCCACTCAGTGTTCTTACTGGACATCTTCAGAGTTTTACACAACACTACAAATAAAAACACTTTCAAGCCATAGCCAAGCATTCTGACCACAAGATTATTACTACTACTACTTCTACCACTACTAATACTACTACTATTACTGCTACTACTACTACTCTACTACTACTACAACTACTACTAATACCACTACCACTACTAATACTACTACTCTACTACTACTACAACTAATACTAATACTACTACCACTACTAATACTACTACCACTACTAATACTACTACCACTACTAATACTACTACCACTACTAATACTACTACTACTACTACTACCACTACCACTACTACTACTACTACTACTACTACAACTACTAATACTACTACTACTACAACTACTAATACTACTACTACCACTACTAATACTACAACAACTACAACTACTAATACTACTACTACTAAAACTACTAATACTACTAATACTACCACTACTAATACTACTACTACTACTACTACCACTACTAATACTACTACCACTACTAATACTACTACTACTAATACTACTACTACTACTACAACTACTACTACTACTACTACCACTACTAATACTACTACTACTAATACTACTACTACTACAACTACTAATACTACTACCACTACTAATACTACTACCACTACTAATACTACCACTACTAATACTACTACCACTACTACTACTACTACTACTACTAATACTACTACCACTACTAATACTACTACCACTACTAATACTACTACTACTACAACTACTACTACTACTACTACTACTACAACAACAACTACTACTACTACCACTACTAATACTACTACTACTACTACCAATACTAATACTACTACTACTACTACTACCACTACTAATACTACTACCACTACAACTACTAATACTACTACCACTACTAATACTACTACCACTACTAATACTACTACCACTACTAATACTACTACTACTACTACCACTACTAATACTACTACTACTACAACTACTAATACTACTACCACTACTAATACTACTACTACTACTACTACTACTACTAAAATGTCTGCTTATAAAGAAACAAATACGAATAGGCTAATAATAATAAGTATTATTATTACTATTATTATAAATAATACGATATATAATTTTTGAACTGCACATGTATCAGTGAACATGCATTGTTCGAACAAAAGAGTAAGTTAAACAATGATTTATTTACAAACATTTCATTTTTTGTACATTTTAACCAACACTTACTAAAAGTGTCATAGTAGTTTTTATGTCAATCCAAAACTTGAGCACAGATAAGCTTTGTTATCCTACTATAAGTATTTAAAATCTAGAATAGGTTACAATAATAGCAAAATAAAATAAAAAGCTAATGCTGTAGGCTCTATACATCAATGTTCTCAATGGCTTGGATTGTAACTGAAAAAATAATAACTTTTAATCTGAAACTTACCATCTTCACTTGGTTTAGTAGCCTATTTTCATTTTATTGATGTTGACTTTCCAAAGGAAGTAACCAGTTATTACTTTTCATTAGGTCAGGTAAAATAGCCTAAAACATGAGTTTACTCACAAAAGGAGGACCTAACATTAAGGTTTCTGTCAGGAAACTGGTTAAATAATTACGATAGTTTTGTATGTTATAGCCACACCATTGTCATATCCTTTATGCTATACTAGTCACCCACTGTAAAATTATGTCCTGTAATACCTAATTATGTAATAATGTACCCAGAAGTTTGTTTTAAGTCTATTTAAATGGTCTGATTTTGCTACCGAATAGTTTTACATTTTAAATCAATCATTCCCAAATATGTCAATCAATCACAAAATTATATTATAATATAAAGGCTATAAAATGATATGATATAAAATACAAGACGTTTATAAGTATGCCTACTAATTCTATAATAACAATAAAGTAAATAGTAAGTACTAGATCCTATAGTAAAATAATTTATATTACCAATGAATATTAATCTACATATCTGTAGATCTTCTGATTGGGCTAGTAGATTCCATTGTGTCTGATCTGGTATCTAAATAATCGTAAATGTTTGGAAATTTAAATCGGTGTTAAAATGTAGCAGTGTATGTAGGGGGTGTAAATTAGTAAATAAAACATTATTAAATGAAATAGAAAATATATGTTTTCCAGGATTGCAGAGGGATCACTTAATATAGCCAAATGTTTTATTTATATAAAAATTTTAACCAATAAAACTTTAATTGGTAATCCAATATTCTAGAGGAAGATGTCAGCTAACTCGAGTCTTTTACCCTTGAAATAACATTACTGGATAAGTGATTGGTTGTAGTGTGCTTTGTGTGCTGGTTTATTCTCTGTTAGTTTCCTATTTCGTACCAAGACTTGTGTATAATATAGATTATATCATGAGGATGGCGACAGCTAGGAGACAATTTATGCAAATACACTCTCAATAGACCCGTCCGGATGTCGAGCTTGAAACGACCCATCATTGGCAATCCAAGCTAAACGATCTTAACGTCTATTATGTGTGTCCATCGATATGTGCTACGATAATAATACCCTATATTTAAGTTTAAGCTTAATTAAAATATAAATAGATGATTACAATGCTGACACCAATACTTCGTTGTTTTTTTTAAAATTTAGTTTTAATATTACAATTGGACTAAATCTTTACAAATATAGCTATAATGACAAATTATTATATTTTTATCATTTAGAGCTATGTACTTGCTAGACTATATTTAAAAAAACACTTTTTAATAATTTTATACGAAGTATTATTTAGAGTTAAAATAAACATATCTTTGCTTTACAAAACTCCAACAATACATTTATTCTTACAATTGACCCAATAATGCACGTCCGTTTCCCCGGAAATGACTGATATAAACCATAACTTCATTGTGGTATTTCATTCAATAACTTGTGATACGATTTTCTGATTAAAAACGTAATATTGTGAATACGAGCCTGACAGAAATATTTATTATTTTCCTCCTGGATTGATAAGTTCCAGGTGTTTAAGGAACTGCTTAGAACTGACGGGAACTTCATGATCAGCCACAAACTTGTCTAGGTTGGAAATGTCAAGGTGAGTAATTTCTTACTTTATGTGTACTTAGTTATACTCGATTTGGGTCAATATGTTTGAGAAAACCTGTATATTAATATCAACAGACAAGCTGTAAATAATTGTAATTACGCCACAGTCCGTATTGAAGGGATCACAGTTAAATTAATTTAAACTAGTTTAAAAACCATACATACACAGGAGTCGAGGCCGGGACATTTCGCTTAGTACATTAATGCTATACCATTTAGCAAACAGGGATTCGTCTCGCGTTCTGAGTCTATTTTCACTCATAACTTAAGACTGAGTCTTGAATCTGAGTTTGTGATGTGCTTGGATATTCATTAGAATTTCACATTAAAATTAAAACCTTGTTTGGCCTAACCTTAGCTACATAACAGTCCTCCCAAGTGTCAGATGATTCAAGTATGGTCGCTCGCGTAGTATTGGTCGCTCATATGTAGCCGACGATTCCACACGTCCATCACAGACTCAGTATTTAACTAGGAGTGAATAACGAGCCAAAACATGTGTGAATCCTAGATAGCTGAGTGCCCTAACCTGCCTTACCGTTAACATTTTATGTCCGTACAATTTATATAGGGATTTTTATATTCTATTTCAGTACATAATTTCTGTCCTATATTTGGCAACTCATGGCTAGACACTCTACCATGGGGCCTAATTTTCTCTACTACTTGATTAAAGTCGACTGGATTAATTGATTGGTTAACAAAGGCATCAATCACGTTCACTAGTTCTCTAGAATAATTAACGTTTTTAGAAATATTTTAATTTGATTCAAAACTTAAGTTTCCTAGATTTGGAATATATATTAGGGGAATTTATTATTGAAAATACAATGTACCATGAACTGAAAATAATACCTTGAAATCTCTACTAATCATGTCACAGTTACTAACATTTAATATGACACCCCTATTCTCAAGTTTCAAAGTATATGGAGGAATACTGTCGAAAGTAGTCCTGCATATAAATGCCACCTCAAGGGGGTTATTTACTGGAAATATTCAATCATTTTTAATTGTACGACGTAAGAAAGGTTTTAAGATAGCTTGAATTGTTCTTGGACAGTTTAAACTGGAACTTCTGTTCAAAAATAGTTTGAGTTCACAACTGTTAACAGTTGTGTCATACAGAACAAAATTTGAAGGACAAATTGTGACGACATGAATTTTACACTTTGTTAGTTCCTGGGCGTTCACATGTTTAAAGTATCGTCTATCTTTCCTGATAAGAATATAATCATGGAACTTATACTGAACATACTTATTAATATTCTTCCAAAATATATGGAGAGTATAAATCTGATGTAGCTCCAATTGACTATCTATATTTACTAGGGGCACACTAATTATTATTTGTAAAATATCATATCTTACTATGGATTGTACAGTGGCCAGTCCATAAAAAACATGTAAATACTCTTGGTTTTACTGGTACAACCATGGTCAAAGGTAATTTAATATTTATTCTATTGAATGTAAAATATTCAAATAACCTCTCGGTGTTATATTTCTACTACTTAAATTATTGTTAAAAATTATTTCTATGGAGTGTATTAGATTAGTAAGATCTAATATAACATTTTACATACATTCACTCACACTAAACAATAAACTGTTTAAATCAAGGTTAGAGCTAATTACGTGTATAGACCATAGTAGTGCATCTACACTCTTGCTGAGCTCACTATAAATAACATTGAAATGAGAGCGATATTCCTTAGCAAACTGTTGGATGAATTATGAATTGTTTGTAACCCTATATTCTAAATTTCCCATTACTAAAATATGTCTCTTAATATTAGAAACAACATCATCAACATCTTCGTCCAAACGTTCAAGTTTTCGATTAATTTCATACAAATCATCAGAATCTAGAGTGCCAAAGACAGTTTTGTTTACCGAGTTGAACAGTTTATTGTTTTCTACATTTAATTCCATCAAGTTTAAATTTACTACAACTTTAAAAAATGTTATCAGATAAAATATTGTTTCCTTTCTTTTCAAACATGACTCCATTAGGTAATTCACTAGTTTTCGTTGCTTCACTTAACGCATTGGAAAATAGACAAAAATAAAACACTAAAGCGAACATTTTACTTGTTCCTTCTGAGGTTATAAAAATGGGAAGGGTTTTCCGATGACGTTGGGGGTAGGGGGGGTTGGTTTACTTCTTTCCCCTGGCAGGCCAGCTCTCGCACGTGACTGGTCGTGGTCGGCTGTCATCGAACCTCGCACTGCTGCTACGGCCACCACGTGACCTACTGGCATCCTCGGGAACCAGTGGCGTCTTGACCACACCTCAGCGTTGTTGTCACTAGGTACAGGGAATAACTTACCCAAATATGGCTTAACCCTATTGGTGTGAACAATAATAGTGCGAAAGAGCAGCTGCTCCTTAATGGTTACTGGTGACAACACTTCTAACACTAAATACGGTCCTTTGTACTGGAGTTGGAATTTCTTTATGAACATATCTTAGAACTAGATTACAAAGATATACTAAGTCCCCAACTCTGTATTTGGACACTACTCTCTTCTTGTTATACTGAGCTGCCTGTTGTTGGAACGCTAGATGATTTCTCTTCTTGACAATTTTCCACACACTTTCCAGTTTTTCAGCAATGTCACTCACGTGTTCGTTTGAGGTCATCGGAAGCGTCACAGAATCAAACGGAGTCATCATTGGTTGCCCATAGACAATTTCATACAGAGTCATTATTGTGATAGAATGTAGCTTTGTGTTATAGGCTGCAATATATATCCCAGTTATTATTATTATTATTAGCACCACGTCTTACTACCCATTAGGGTTATACGCATATATATCCCGTTTGCCATGTTGGCTATTTATAAAATGACTCAGTATTTTAGAAATAGATTGGTGTACTCGTCCAACGCGGCCATTTCCCTCGGGATGTGCTGGGGTAGCTCTAAATTTAGTGACATTGAGCAATTTGCAAACTTATATCTATTAGTTCTGACATGAAGATCGAACCCTGGTCACTGATATAATAAATAAGAGTGTCCCAAACTTCAACACCCAGTGGAAAATAATCATCCACGCTATGGTCTATGCACTCTGGTCAGTTATAGGTATCATGACCAAATACCCAGAAAAATGGTCAATCATCGTTAAAATATACTTGTTGTTGTCTTTGGACCGACTATATCTAAACCTATCCGTTCAAACGGAGTGCTCGTTTCGGGTAGTTCTTGTAGTGGTGCTTTTGTTTTCCCATATTTGTTTCTCAGGTTGCATGAGACACATCGTTGGACGTAGTTATCTACATCGTGACGTCACTTCGGCCACCAGTACTTTCGTGCCACCTGTAGTTCGTCGTTCTCTTACCGCTGTAACTGGCTAAAACTGGGTCGTGACATTCTTTTAACACGTCGTCACGTTTTGAGTCTGGAATCACAATGCACTTTCCATAGTTTGTTTCTCGAAATAGAAACCTCCTGGAAAATTTACCTGTTTCTCCAAATTTGACAATCGGCATCTTGAGATTGCGGAGTTATTAGGTCCTCTTGGGTACTGAGTTCGATGCTTCTTATTATTTCTACTTAGCCCGTCCGCATTTCTATGGAACTTTTCCTGTTTGATGACACACCGTGTATACACACTCACTAAGACGTAAACTCCATCTCATTAAACGACCGCTAGGATCTCTTAGACCTAACAACCACTTAATACGGCATGATTCGTAATTATCATGAAGGATTTGCCTGGTAGTAATCAACGGAATTTATTGACACTTCACAAGGCTCCTGGAATTTATTTTTACGTGGTGCTAAGGTTAGTTTCTGCTTGGTTCAGTTGGTGGGATGCGAGAACAACAGGGTGTTCCTTACCCTCAACCTCCTGAGACAACACACAACCAGGTCCATAGTTGCTAGCATCTGGATACAAGATAAATGGTTTTACAAAATCAGGGAAAATGAATACTGGAGACGAAATAAATCCGTTTATAAAAGTTTCCACAGTGACACTGCAGTCTGGGGTCCACTCGAACTTTACTCACTTTCTTAGTAGTTTAGTTAGGGGCTGCGCTTTCCTGGCATAGTTTCCAATGAATCTACGATAAAAGTTTAACAACCCTAAAAATGATTGAATTTCGTTGACGTTGTTTGGATGTGGTAGTTTTGGGTGGCTTCGACTAACTGAGGATCACATTTTAGTCCTTCATGACTTATATAATGACCTGGGTAATTAACCTGAGAAGCCGCGAAATGACATTTATCATTATTTATGGATAAATTGGCCTGGTGAAACTGATTCAAAATTGCCCGCAGTCTTTCAGCATGGTCTACCATGTCCTTGCTAAATATTACTATGTCATCTAGGTAAACCAATGTTTGAATAGGTGTTAACCCATACAATATACCATCCATCAGTCTTTGGAACGTAGCCGGGGAATTTCTGAGACCAAAGGGCATTCTAACACATTTGTACACCCCTGTTGTAGTAATAAAATAAATTTTTGTTGATCGTTAGGATGAACACATAGTTGTGTGAAGCTACTGGTCATGTCCTGACATGAAAATACTTTACATCTAGACATGTTTCCAATAGTTTCCACTAAATTAGGTGGGGGATGAAGGTCTGGGGTAGTTGCTGCATTTAAACGTCTATAGTCAACACAAAATCGGAATTCTGACTGTCCTGTTGTAGAGTTCTTTTTTACAATCACTATAGGGGAGCTCCGTGGTGGATCATATATTTCCCTGGGTTTGATAAATCCGGCCCTTAACTGGTTCTCAACCTTGTCTTGAACTAGGGCTCTTTTGAGATAAGGTACTCTGTATGGTTTCTCCGGTATGTATATGATGATTGACTAATGGGGTAGCAGGTAAATTGTCTCTTTCCCTAAATATACACTCAAACTCTCGTAAAATAGGCTTCAAAATGTTTTTATCTTCCTCTGACAAATTAACTAGTTTTTGATTAAGTGTAACTTCGAATTTAAGGGTTGTAGTCTCCTTAACCTCACAAGCTCGTACAAATTCATTTTGACCCTTACCCTGAGGTAATATAAGGTCCGTCACATACAAACTCCTACATGTGTTGTTTTCCACAACATATGACGTAATCTTTATTTACATAACACACGCTAGCAATTACCGCCCCTCGTGGCATTTGGACAGCCACAGGGCTCATATTGACAACACTAACACTTCTAGCCACATAACAGTGTACAGTGTTTATCTTCCAGCGTATCGCTTTGTATAACTGGTTCTACTAAAAGTAGCTTTTCGTCAACGACTTCTGGGAGTTTAACTTAAGATTGATTTATCTTTCTTGCGCCCGGGGGAATTTCTTTAGTGTGCATTAAACGTACTAAAATCAACTATTTCCACAGTGCAGGATGAGGTGGCTAATCTCATATTTACAACTGCATTAGTTCTTTGGGACCCTATTTCAGATCTTGTTCCTAGATCAAAAGATTTATAATGACGGTTCAATTTCCGTTATTCTACGTTAATAGACGCCTGGTTTTTCAACAAGAAATCCAATCCAAGTATACCCTCATAGCATTGACAGCTGGCTTTTACAACCTGTACATTTTACTACAAAGCTATCGTGGTTTAACTCGATAGTCACAGATTTTTCTCCCAAATTTGAAATTATTTGTCTTCTTAGAGCCGCAATTTCGTAGCTAGATTTGAAATATTTCTATTTCCCACAACTTCTTGCCTCTTTACTGAAACTTGAGCTCATGTATCGACTAACAACCTGCATTGCTTTCCTTCATAGTTTTTAAGAACGATAAGCTCTTCTACACTAGTCTTAACTGTCAGTGGAAGTTACAGGGACGAATTTTATTTAGACTGGGGGTTGTGGCATGGCCCAATCCTTTGATCGTTTGGAGGAAGTTTCTTCCCTTAAAACCTTTTCCTACAAAATTTGGATATACTTCCCATTTCCTGACAATGGAAACAAACCAACTTGTTGATTGAACAAGTTTTAGCTAAATTACCATATTTTCTACATTTATATCATTTAACCACATTGTAGTTCGTAAAAATGAATTATTTAGTTTGTCTGTCTTCAACTGGTCAACGGTCTAATTCTACTATGGCCACTCTGGATTCTATTGCGTCTTGGAACGATTTAGGTTTTGAGAGCCATGTTATCTCCCAAATTCTCCAGACAAGCCATTTAGAAAAGCATCTAACGCTCTCTGGTCCGCCTCAAACTTTATTGCAGCATTACCCTCTTCACTCTTCCCTAAATCATACGTATTGACGTTGATTTTTCTTATTCTATCCGAGAATTGCTCTATAGTGTCATCCGAACGAAACTTGCTTCGGATCAGCTGTTCTCGGTAATACCTGGTAGTATTCTTCCTCTTGAAGCGCTTTACCAGCTCTTGTTTCAGGGCTTCATAAGTCGTAGCTTCCCTACATTCACTATGTGACAAGATAAAAACCTGTGCTTCCCCTGAAATCCGTAATTTGGCTACTACTAATTTTTCATTATCAGTCCACCCACATAGTTCTGTTGACTGCTCTAACTTTGCGAAAAATAAGAATCTAATTCACTCATTATTTTTGTGATTGGGATAACATTTCAGATGTATATAATTCATATACCATAATTTTAGGTCAGAAAAACCGTTTCTAGAATCCAAATATATAACTTTGCAGAAAACATTTATAACATTGTTCTATACTATTTGTATTATTTTGTAGGTATTTATAACATCTATCAAAACTGACACCTGTAGATAGCATAACTTGATGATGGACGTATTTCTAAATATTGTTCTAGTAGCTTTAATAGCTACTGTTATTTATACAAAAATCTGAATATGTATACATAAAAAAACACATACACACTCACAAACATACTAAATAACAATATTGTAAAACGAAACGATAACATTGATAACATTACTGGCACTTAACTTACTTACTCCTCTAAGGCATTAGGAACTATATCGACTTATTTCTGGCTTAGATTATCTAAAGATTTATATAAAAGAACGATTCGAGCTATAAGAACAAATTAATTCGATTTTGTGTTTAAAGGTATAATTTGATATTTACAATTTTTAGATTTTTTAAAGAAGAAGAGATCTTATATTGTAAAAGTTATGGGGATTGTTCTATTGGCTATCGAAGGGACATACAACATTACGTTAAAATAGCAATGCATATAATATGTAAATATTCTGCTACTCAAAAAATAGTTTAGAATATTTAAAATACATATAAAATATATATTTTAACCATTTGAAATAAACACAACAATAATACGTATCTAGGAAACGATTATTTTAATATATTGAATTACATTACATTTCCTGGCAACAAATATTAATCATTGCTTGATTTAAAAAAAAACACAAGAAAGTCTTTGACTAATGAAGCTTATATTTTTAAGGAATTTAAATGCCAATATTAATCGAGATAGTGTAATATAAAATTATCTACGACACTACGGGATTCTCACATGCGATGCTAAAAGAATAAAAAGATATTAGATAATCAACTAAGATACTTTGCTATTTAATCAATGTGTATTCCATGATAAAATCATGTATTTTTTGTAGGACTCTAACACATGGGTATCTATTTATTATATTGATACTTTTTCATGAAGTTGAGTAAGTTTAACTGAAACAGTACTTTCTGTAATTCTAAATTTCTAATACCTAGTCATCATTACACCTCAGGATTACAATTGTGAGTGTGTTTGTTTCAAATGAATAGTGATAGATTTATGGGTTTTAGCGGCTCTAATTATCTACCGGCTATTATTAGTACTAGCTTAGTGACAAACCAAATAATTAACACCACTTTGTTTCAAGTTACCTTGAAGAACATAATCTTGACAAATTAATGTACTTGGATTTTAATCCCTGTCGGTTTATTTTTTATTTATTAAAATGAAATGGATTCTAGTATTAGATATGATGTGTGATACATATTAGAAAGTGGGCGTGAAAGATAATCTGCTGGAAGAGTTGGCAGTTCAAGTGGCTCAAATCAAAAGAAAGAAGAAAAAAAATGAATTAATAAGATTATTATTATTTATGTTATTTGTGTTTAGAGGCCCAACGACATTTGAGGTCATGAGGGCCTTAACATAATATACATACATAGTATAATCTCTATAGGAGAGAGTCAAAAATTCACCTGTTTCTATAGAAAGGTGAAGACACAATTTAAAGATACAATATAAAAATAATATATCTCAATAATAGAAAGATACCCATTTGGGACACCCCATAGTGGTACTCAAATGGGTTCAGAGTAAGAATTGAGTGAAACACCTACTGAAAAAACGCTGGTGTATCACGCCAATTAAAAGACAAAACAAACATATTCAAACAACATATTAGTTAAAAAGACCAGACTAACAATTTAAAATAATAGTCTGTTAAAAAACATGTTAAAGTGTACTAAAATTTAAAAAAATACAAAACAACACATTAAAGTATACTAAAATGTTAAAAAAAAATCTCAATATTAGATAAATCCAGATGAGTAACTTTATAAAAGTGACTCAAAGGGCACTAAAAGATTGGCCTGGTGTATAAAATGGAGTAAAAAATAACTCCTTCAGCGCTGTCGCGTGATAAAAAACGAATGTCACATTTAAAATCAAGGGCCATCGAATAGTGGCATACTTGTGACACTCCACCAAAATGTGGTACACACTAATGGGAGCATTGCAAAATTCACACACTGGAGGTGTATCCCCTCTTAGTAAAAATCCATGGGTTAGAGATGTATGCCCGACGCGGAGTCTCGTCACGATAACCTCCTCTCTTCTAGACTTTTGTATAGAAGTGGGCCACCACGACACATCATCCCTAATGGACAGCAGTTTGTTCTGAGCAGGGGTCGAGACACAATGCTCGTGCCAGGCTCGTAAGACCCCACGCCGAACATAGCCCTTTAGATCTACAAACATTACACCCAGACTCGCCCCCAGAGGCAGGCGTGCTGCCTCCTTGGCTGCCTGGTCAGCCTGTTCATTTCCTGAAAGACCAGCGTGACCAGGAATCCAGCAGAGGGCAAGCCGGGTGCTTATTGAATCAATTTTTTAAATTTGCTCATATATCACTTGCACTAGCGGATTCCAGGAGTAGGGAGTGGACAATTCCAACATAGAACTCATGAAATCCGTGCAGATGAGAACAGAACGGTGAGAACTTTCGCCATATCAAACACAGAGATTTAAAATTTGCATACAATTCAGCCGTAAAAACTCTAGTTTCTTCAGGTAAATCAAATTATAAATTGGATCCTTCCACAACAAAAGCACATCCCACGAGGGCTCCAGATCTAGAACCATCAGTGAAGATGTGCTTGAATCTGTGAAAGCGAGTGGAGAGGAGCTCGTAGAAGGTCCTCTCATATACAAAGTTTGGGGTGGTCGCTTTAGGGTACTTGGCAAGATCAAAATGGCATTTCAGAAGGCGTATCTACAAGGGAGAAACTCAACCTGATGATGTGGGGATAGCCTTTGGAAGGACTATTCCACACGTGTCGAAAACCGATAGCATCCTGATTCCAACCGGCCTTGTACTACTCCATTTGGTGTCATACAAGACACGGTTAGAAAGATGAAACACAGGGTGCTAGGCAACATGCTCTGGCGTGCAATGTAGTTTCGACATGTAAGATGCTATAATATAGGACCGCCGGCAGGGAAGAGGGGGCTCACCGGCATCAGCACAGAGGCCGATGACTGGACTGGTATGAAAGGCAACAATAGCCATTCGTATGCCAGCATGGTGGACACTCTCTATCATCTTTAACGCTGAGGGTCTCGCTGATCCATAGACAAAACTGCCATAGTCTAATTTAGATCTTACCAAGGCCCTATACAGGCGCATCAAGGTTTCCCTCCCTGCACCTCAGGAACGACCGCTAATCACTGTGAGCAGGTTGAGAGCTTTTATAAAGCTTTCTTTCAGGTCTTTGATGTAGGGAATCCAAGTCAGTTTAAAATCAAAAAAGTCCCAGAACACTTACGCTTTCTGAGACTGGTAAAACAACTTGGTTCATTAAAATAATGGGGGCTGGCTGTATTCCGCGCAATCTGTGGAAGTGGACAACTATTGTCTTGGATGCAGAGAAGCGAAAGCCATTACGCGATGCCCACGACCAAAGTTTATTGACAGAGAGCTGTATCTGCCGTTCAGCCCTGTGGAGACTTGACGAACTGCAATAAATTGCGTAGTCATCCACAAAGAGGAATGACCATAAAGGCAAGCGCACACTGTCAACAATTCTATTTATCGCGATAGCGAACGACGTAAAGCTCAGAATACTACCCTGAGGCACCCCATTTTCTTGAATAAAATCATCGGATAATGTGTTATTCAACCTTACCCGGAAGTGTCTATCCGACATAAAATTAGATATAAAAGTTGGGAGGTTCCCTCGAAACCCCCAGTTAAAAAGTGTTTTCAAAATTCCAGACCACCATGTGTCGTACGCTTTCTCCATATCGAAGAAAACAGCCATAAGATGCTACTTATTGAGAAAAGCGTCACGAACAGCCGTCTCTAGACGGACAAGATGATACACCGTGGATCGATCATGGCGAAAACCACAATAAATATTAGATAGCAGATTAGGGATTATAAATACCATATAAGTAGCTTATTAATAATTTTTTTTCCAATATTTTACATACACAACTAGTTAAAACTTTCGGTCTATAGCTAGTTGGCTCTTATTTATCTTTGCCACTTTTGTATATAGGTATAACGGTTGCTTGCCTCCATAATGTGGGGAACTAATGAGATTCCCAAACACTATTATAGAGGTCTAAAAGAAGTGCCTATTCGGCAGGAGGCAGCTGACGCAACATCACATGATGAATGTCATCTGGACCAGAGGCTGTGCTGCCGGCCTGGGACCGGGCGTAGGTCAGTTCATCTTTGGTAAAGGGGAGTTATAATCCTCCCCTCGTGTTTGGCCAAAATCAATACCATGGCGCTCAATGTTACGCTTATTAGCTGCGATCTAGTTATTGTAGCTCGCAGTGGTAGAAATAATGGCGAACATGGAGCCCAATACATTAACGACCTCCACAGGGGAAGAGACAGGCGAATGGTTAGACATGAGGGCAGGTATATTGTTATTGTAATTGTTGCTATTAGGTAATTTGAGGATATTGTCCCAAAACATAGTTGTGGGATTGGATATTGTAAGGGTAGAAATAAACTTTCTCCAAGTCTCTCTTCTGCTTTCATGAATGAAACGGCGAGCTAGAGCACATAGAATCAGGAATTAATCCAGATTCTGCAAGATAGGACGTCGATGAAAGAGACGTAGGACCCTTCGACAGGCAGAAATAGCCGGCTGACACTCCTCGCTCCACCAGGGTGGCACGAATTTGTTGAGAATTTAGGGATGGAAGCCCCCGCCGCCGCAATGAGCGTCGAAGTAAAATACCCAGTCTTAACATCTACGTCCGAAGGGGATTCATGAAATTTATCCCAGTCGGCATGTTTAATCACCCATTGGGGTACCCGTGCTGTACTTGGGAAATCTTGGAGTGGGTAAAACAGTATAGGAAAGTGATCGCTCCCACATAGGTGCACATGGACATCCCAAAGGAAGAGAGCAGTGATTTCTGAACTACATAAAGTTATGTCAATGGCAGAGGATACACCATTTAAGGTGGAGAAGTGTATCTGTGTCCCCGTATTCATTAACACCAGGTTTCCCGAAACAAAAATATCCTTTTACATCCTCCCGTGGGCTTCTGTAAAATTAGATCACCACACCAGGTTATTCGCATTAAAATCCCCCAAGATGATATAGGGGGCGGGAAGTTGCTTAAAGAGGGCCTCCAGGCTCCTCTTCGAAATACGTTCACCTGGCGGGAGGTATATGCAGCATACGGTCATCTACAAAGCAAGGGAGACTCGTACAGCGATCACTTGGAGATCAGAAACGATATTAATATACTTATGGTATATATTGCTTCGTGCGAATATAGCCACACCTCCGCTGGCCAAAATAAAGAAATGCTTGTCAGTACGGTACTCATCGTAACCAGGAAGCATCGGGTTGTCATTTGGGCAGAAGTGGGTCTCCTGCAAACACAAGATGGAAGGATGCAGGGCATAAATTTGTTGTTTAATTTCCTCTACACAAACATAGAAATACCTAAAATTCTATTGTAGAAGCGACATAATTTATTAATATAGGATTTAATTTTACTCACAATCCATGACACTATCTCTTAAAAATAAAGATTGATTGAGGAACTTTTTAGGTCCTCTTGCCTTTCCTAGTCTCTCCTGGACCTCCCGCTTCTGGAGAGGCATTGGTTTATTTTGGAGAGACGGGATAGTCAGATCCTTTCGCGAAGGCTTCATTAAGGCCTTCGACACTTTTTCATATTATTTTTTTGAGTGATCTCTCGCTGGTCCTTCTTCAAGACACCTGTGGGGCTCGCCTCTACGGCATCACATGTTTCACCACTGATCCTGGCCTCTAGAGGTCAAGAGGCGAGACTGAGCGACTAAACAGCGGCCGAACGTAATTTATTTCCCCGAAAAGGGCTAGAGGGTTCTCTCCAAGGAGGGCTCGGGGGTGTTCCCTGAGGAGGGCTCGGGAATGTTCCCCGCGGAGGGAGTGGGGGAGTTCCCCGAGTAGGGCTCTTCGGTGGGACGGGTTGGGGTGAAGACATAGGTGTTAGTTTGGCTCCCATTGAAAATATCGGTGACATCTTAGTTGGCGCGTTTTCAATACGAATGTCTTGAGCAGAGACCAATGGCATAGGTCGCTATGGAGTCTTACTGAGATTAACTGCGAAATGGTAGTTGGGACAGTTGATCTTCTGACTGACAATCTGTCTGTATGATGTTTAAAATACTAGAGCCTGACTAGATGCGTATTCCTTGCGTGCCTGGGCATAGGAGATCTTTTTTTCATATTGAATCTCCAGGACTTTCTTCTCTACCTGCCCAATCGGACAGGCCCGAGACCAGGCAGAGTGTGGACCCTTGCAGTTTACGCAGAACCTCGGAGACTCACATGGTATTTCGTGAGCCTCTTGTTCACAATCCACACAGGTCGGATTATCACGGCATTGTAGCTTCGTATTCTTAAATTCCTGACACTGAAAGAGCGCCCAGGGTTAAGGACATACGGCCGGACCCTGAGCATGTGTAAACCTGCTCGGGCCTCCTTTGGATGGGTAGGTGTCGCAAAAGTGAGAATATGCGTGTCGGTTTTTTCCCTTGTCCGTTCTTTTAGGTGACATATCGGTACACTTCGGTGACGTTCTGAGGGGAAAGCTCCTCACAGATATCCTCAATGCTCACGCAGTCAATGTCATAGCAAGTGACCACTCCCTTGCAAAAATTGAGGAACCTGTGAGGTTCCACCTTCACCTGTATATGAGTCGTATTGCTCAACGGTATTTCAGAGATCGCCATTATATTTGAAGACTGTGTGTTAGTCGTGGTCTTAATCATGATGGTGCAACCACGCAGTTTCATTATTGAGACTTCCGATTTCGCTGCTCCATTTATCACTCTTTCGAGGATAAATGGGCTAACACTTTTCAGGTCTTCACTGCCTTCTACTCGAGACATTACCAGGAAGCGGGGCTGGGGCCTCACCACGTCCTAGATTTTTCCTAATATAGGGCTGGACGGCCTTACCCGTTTCTACCTCTTCTCAATATTACGGCACTGAGAAGGACTGGGCAATGAGTTGCCAGCAGTGATTGGCAGTACAGTACTAGTGGACAGTAAGGTTCCAGCTGCGACAGTGAAAGTGGCCATGTCTTTTGGGGGGACAACCTGCACAATACTCGGACCGTAGACCCAGGGTTACCCAACCTAGTTCTACCACATATGGCCCTGTAAACTGTCCCAACTTGAGGCTCTATACGACGCTAGACATGACAATCTTCGCATAGAGCATCGCCGAGAGTAACATTACAATTTGAATAAATCCATTCAAATTTTATATATACGATTACAACGATGACACCTATATATCATATTAAAAAAATATGTTAGTTTTAATATTGCAATTTGACTAAATCAATTCAAATTTAAGTATAAGGTCAAAATATTAGATAGAAATATTGCAATTTGAATAAATACATTCAAATTTAGGTATACGGTCAAAATATTATATTTGATTAATTTAGAGCTACGTATTTGGTGGACTATATATAAGAAATGGTATTTTAACAATATTATATGACGTGTATTATTTAGAGTTAAAATAAATATAACATCTGGTTTAAAAAACTCCAAGAATAAAATTAGTCTCTTAATCGATCCAATAATGTACGTTCGTTTCCAGGGAAATGACTGAGAAGGTAATAAGATTTTCTTATTTAAAACGTAATGTTTTCAATATGAGCCTCACCTAAATATTAGTTTTCTTCCTCCTGGGCTTGGTAAGCTCCAGGTGGTTTAAGGAACTGTCTGGGGCTGCAGATAACTACATGACCGACCATCAACATGTCAAGTTTGGTAAACTACAAGGTGAGACAAAAGCATACTATATAATATATACTTAGTTACTTGGGATTTGTTTCAATACATTTGAGAAAACCTGTATAATAGACAAGCTGAATATCATTGTAATTACACCACTACAAGTATTAAAGGGATCACAGTTCACTTAATTTACATTATAAGAAAAATCATGCAATAAATGCGAAGTAATTGAGTTTGGGACCTATCGCTTATTACACTAATATTATAAAATTTAGATAACCAAGTTTCGTCTCGTGTTCAGAATCATTTTTACTCATAATATAATACTGAGTCTTGAGTCTACATATGTGATGTGCGTGGATGTTCATTAGAATTTCAAAATAATATTAAATTCTTGTATTGCATAGTTGGCTGCATAATGGTCCTACCAAGTGTCAGGTGACCCAAGTATGATCGCTCACATAGTATTTTTGTATGGACTGCAAAATGTTTAAATTGTTAAATCAACTATTAAGAGGTGGGTAATTGAGATTATAAGAACTATTCTATAAAATACAGTAAACTCAAAATTTTATAAATATAAGAATAAATAAAAGTTTTTTTTGTGTTATTTTGTGTCCTCGGTTAGCAAGTACGCGTTAAGTTTAAATATTTATTCTTACATGCTACGGGATATTTAAGGGCGTTGAAGAGGTTCAAAAAATTACTTTAAAAAATATGTTACTTGTGATCAATTGTGATAGAGTGTTGTAAAATAAGTAATCACCCACCCCCTCCTGAATCACTCTGGTGGAAGGTAAAATTGTTGGCATTCTGAATTTTTGTTTTCAAAGCAACGGTGTATTATCGTCGTTATAAATTATTTATAACAACTTACTATAGTGAATATATATTTTTAATATGGATTAAAATATTTTAAATATATAGATTTAATATAGAAAACTAAAATGTAGGCATAGATTACATTTTTGGTGACAGTGAAGTGTAGGTTCAAATAACGGTTAGACTTATTTGGGGAGTGGGGCTATAGCTTTATATTAAATTGTTAAATAGCTGTTGTGTAAAACGCCGTTCGGCTGTTGCCCGACTCAGAATATCCACCTTGACAGTTATGCCAAGCTAGGTTGTCTGCGAAAGGGCTGATTTTTTGTTTTAGTACCGAGTCATTTTCATGACTCTTAATCTCGCGTATGAACTTAATTACCAGATTAAATGAAACAGATAAAATGAGAGTGTAGACTACTACACTTGAATGATTGTGTCTCCTGACTCAGCATGTCCACCTTGACAGAAACACCAAGCTAGGTCACCTGCGAAAGTGATGATTTTGTTCGAGAATAGAGTCACTTTCGTGACTCCTGACCTCTTGAATGAATTTAATACCTTGTACTTAACAATTATATAATTAATTTTACTGTGAGGTGAAATTGGTGATATTGAATGATTGCACTGGGTCTCGGGATTTGGAGAGGATTTTCTTGACTGGGATGGGGTA
>CABFVX010008923.1:0-11119 GCA_902151425.1 Timema shepardi | reverse complement strand
CCCCCCCCCCCTTCCTCCTTCAGCCTCTTGGAACTAATTCACTCTTGGAAATTTAAAGCACTATTTTGTTATCTGGAGTTGTTTCTACTTGTTAGCCAAATTTTAATTTTCTATTTCAGCTAAAAAGTTTATTTCTAAAAGAGAGGCCCTTTATTTCCTGGAGACCCATTTGGAAATTTCCCTGCTGTATAATTTCCTGGTTATATGTGTCAATTATACTACCTTCCTGCCAAGGAAAACTTCAAGTTTACAGGTTCAAGGGTTGGAGAAATATGATGAGTGAGTCACCCACGTTCCTGACCCTCTCTAGCCTCTTAGGCGAAAAAACTCAAGTATTTATAAAATAGGCATACTACTACAAAGTTACTACAAGAGAGGCTGACAAGATGGGCTAAGCCCTGCCTACTTTTGGCCACTATTGTTAGGTATGCAACTACCACAAAGAGTGTCACCAGATGGGATGACGCCGAACGTGATGTAAGATGTCAATCATCCTATCATTCATCTTTTTCCCCTCCTTCCCTCAACCCCAACTGTAACCCCTCATAGTCCAGCACTTTCCCACCCCCCTCCTACTTGCTACACCCAGACTTCTTCTCAGCTGTCACCACCTGTCATCCTGTGCTCTTCCTCCCAACCCCTACCTCCTCGCTTCACTAAACTCCACCCTGCTGTCAACCCTCGTTACTTGACCTGTTAGGACGTTCATCAATAGTGGCTTACACCTTATATATATATAATTTAACATTTCCTTTTACATATAAAAATTTCAATCACAATGTTTAGCCTACAATTTATGTGAGTAATCCAAACACAAACTATTTAAAAGAACTACAGCCACTTGTATTCAGATAGTGGTTTTATTATTTTATTTATGTAATAAAAAAAATTCTAAATTTTAAAAAACAAAATTTCAGAGACTTACCAGAATTACCCGCTCAAGAGGTAGACCAAAACTAGTATAGCAGAGTTCAAATCTGAAAAACAATTTGTTGAAAAAATTGTTATCATTAGAGTTAGATAAATGTTATCTGAAAAGCCCTGCAAATTGTAAGGCCAAATCTCCTGATCTATATAAAAAGTTGTTGACACTTAAAAATATTGATTAATGTTTCGTCGCTTTGAAACATAAAATATGCAGGTCTGTCCATTGTAAGCAAAACTGGAGATTTAGGCAAACAATTTGTAAAATTAAATCATAGCAAAATATGTGATTTTTTTTTCTTTAAATACTCAAATCATCTATTCCTGAACAGTAAGTACATAGCTTTTATTTTTTCTCAAATAAATTCAAAATAAAAAATAATTGTGATTATTTTATTTATTAATGCTAGAAGAATGCTTAATTATATCATTTAAATTAAAACTAAATTTTTCTATCAATGAGTAGTAAATCTAATAATATAATAATATATTAAAGGATATATCCACACATATGCACCACAAATGTCAATTAATAATTACATTAATTAAAATGCACTTTTTCATTTAGTAATGAAAGAGATATAGGTACTATTGTTGAATCATAAATTATCCTAGTATTATCTGTGAATTATGATAATATGTTACACACAACTATTATTTACAATGATTGATGAGCAGATGCCTTGAGTCATAAAGTTGTTTGAAATATCGTGGCAGCTGAAACAAGTTTTTTTACGTGTACTGTCATGAATAATACTGTATGAACTAGATCATTTGTGCAAAACTTAGGCTCTGGTATAATAAAGTGACGGAGTAAAGCCTGGAGAATCCTTTAGATGCTTTATTTGAGTGTTTTATGAATGTCAGGTAGACTCATAGCACATACATAAATGTGTTAAAGAATTAATTGGTTGAGTAGGGGAAAATGATGAGATGAACACCAACCACTATTAAAAATAAACTCAACATAGTTTTTAAGGGCATCTAATTTTGAAAAAAATCCTAGGAGCTGCCTATGGAGTGTGAGTGTGAGTGTGAGTGTGTGTGTGTGTGTGTGTGTGTGTCAGACAAACTTCAAGAGTGTGCCAATTGACAAGGAAACACATCTTTTGTTTGATGCTATTAACAAAGACTATGTCATTCTTAAATCATATGCAACAATGGTAGACTATGGCATAGATAAAATGTTTAGAGCACACAGAAACAAATTTGCAATGCAGTAATTAATTTTCTCTGGAATCATTCATGTTTATATAAGGTACTAAGACTCAAACACCTTCTGCAACCCTTATTATATTAGGGCCTGCTCAGGTACCAGTGGATAAAATAAAACTAAGATTTCCCTTTCTTTAAGAATAGAATGAATGGGATCGAAGCAGATGGAAATGGCAAAGCAGAAGTTGTATAGACCTGGTCCATTTAAACTGGCAAAGCATTTAAGATAGCTTCAACACACTGGCAGGAAAATTTAATAGATATTATTAAATGTCTTATGAAATGTTACTACCACAATATTTTATTTTATAAATAATTCACCCTGCCTCAACTGACCAGTTGATTTTTGATGAGGAATTTCATTTAAAAATCTGTTTTATTTAATAAATATTGTGTTTAAGTTACAGTAGATGAATAGATTTTGTTAGTGCATATTTAAACAATATTATTATTCACATACGGTAAAATTGAGTGAATAAGAACAGTGAGATGAAGAGGAACAAATATCAGTTTTTTGTTTATATGGAAGACCACATTGAAATTATGGAATTTTTAGATATTTTTTTATTGTTAAGTTGTCACTCGTGTTGTTTATCACATATTTTGATAGGATATGGTAAATAAGAAAATAAAATCTAGAACTATTTTTTTTAAAAAGCAGGTCCTCGGCTTGTGTGCAAAAGGAACAAAACTGGTTGGGTTAATTAAAGATCTTGGGAGAGGCTTTTCATTTGTTAATTTTTCTTCTGTTCTTCTGGTGACTTTTTTTTAATCATTAATCCTGTGTGTATTAACGTTAGGTCAGAATTAAATCATAAAAAACTTTTTTTAAATTTGTAATATCTTGTGTGAGGTTTTAAATATGAGCTGTGCTAAAATGATGTTATGTCAGTTATGTCCTATTGGTGGTTTGAAACAAATCAGTTGACATTAATTGGGGGGTTTCTTTCCAATGCCTACTATATTTATCCCTAGGCCAGACAGGATCACAGGGTGAAGATTAAATATTCTGTGAAAGAGTTAAAGAGTATAAGAGTGACAGGCAAAGTTCACTAAGTCTACAAAACTTTAGACCACAAGTAGTCCTACATGTGAAATGAACACAAGAAACAAGTCTGATTTTTTAAAAAAAACTGTTTTTTACTGTTTGATAAAAAAAACAGACATGAATACTAACAGCCTGCTTCAGCAAGTGGACAGGAAGGTGGTGAAGTGAACTCTTTCGAGTAGCCCGCTAGTTGTGGAAATTTGAGAAACACTTTTATTGGAGAGGTAATTTTCAGATGTGAAGATTACAACAGTCATTTAAGTATAATTATATATTCATCTTACATTTTCGGCACCTTTTATTAACTTTAGGCAACAATGTAACCATCATTCATTATTAAAACATTTTTTTATTATTATTCAAGTGTATCTTGCAAAATAAAATTATTATTTTATTCGCTAACATTTTTCAGAAGATAATATAATTAGTATATATTAGGTACTTTAAAGAATTAGTAGGATTAGTTTTTAGATTTAACACTGAATTCAAAATGCAAATATGCTACATTGTGTGATTTTCCAAACAGGAGGAAACTTATTATGACCAACAAAATCATGTAATGCATTTATAGCATAGCAGAATTAAGCAAGAAACAAGATTATAAAAAACTTCTTTTAGAAAGAAAGCCTAGTTAGCATTATCAGTGAGGCTACATCTTGTAAGGCTACATGTTTTCCAAATTAATTTTCATCGTCTTAAGAATGATGGTTACTGGAAGTCAATATTTCACTATAAATTTGATGAGCTTTCTTATTAGATATACTAGCTGGTGTAGCCAGCCATTCATCGCACGGGTAACCTATAAAGTACCTTTGTTATTTTTACAATATAAAACAAACTACAGGAAATTGTAACTAAATCTTAAATTAGGGGACCTATGTTTAAAGGTTAATCCTTTATTGGTTTAAATTGTGATACAAAACGTGAAATTGGTCAAAATAGATATATGTAATTAAATAAAACAAAAATTAATTTTAGAATTTTTTACAGCATTTACCCTGATTATCCTTCTTACCCATTTTACCCTTTTTAAACTTTTTTAGACAATTTTTTACTGATTTTGTCATTTTGCCACTTTTAAGTTTTTTACCATTTTTATTCCTTTTAAAATTCATACTCTTTTTATTAGATTTACTTTTTGCTCACTTTACTTTTTTCACCTTTTAACAATTTTTTACTCTATAGTGACCTTTTTGCATTTTGGTCCTTTATGGACATCCCTATTTGCAATTTTTGCTCTTTTGGTCTCAACTCCTTGATTACATTTACTTTTACCCTTTCACCATTTTGGCCTTTTTGCCCATTAACGCAGTTTTTACACCTTTTTATATTAATAGCCCTGCTAAGACCTGGAGAAATATTTTAGGGCGAAAAGGTTAACAGGCGAAAAAATGTGTAAAAGCTGCAAAAAGGGCATAAAGTTTAAACAAAGTGAGAAGTAAGAATCTAGTCATTTTTTTTAAAGGATGAAAAGCGTAAATATTGTCAACATTTTAAAATTCTGCCTTCCAGGTTCACATGTTCATGCACAAGATCTGCCATGATCCATATCGTTATGAAATGTATTATTAAATCTATTGTGTAATGTTAATATATATGCATGTGTGCACAAGGGCTACCCATGCCAGTTTTAAAATTTCAAACCTCTGCATGCAGTAGATAGCTCACAACACTCATGACATATCAACAAACTCTTCATTTAATTAACATAGATAAGATACTGTCACCCCACTCCCCTTTTTCCATAGTCACATTTTAAAATTTGAAACGGTCAAACTTTTTTTAGTTATTTGGGGTATTCCCCTCAACTTCCCGCCGAGTTTAAGTTTTATAGCACCTTTGTAAGTTTTTTTCTATTAGTTTTTAAAGTTTTAAACCCTCACTTTTCTCTTTTCACCAGATCCAACTTTAAAATCTCAAATTTTAAAAGCCGTTTGATTATTTTGAGTGCTACGCTACCTGCATGCCAAATTTTAATTGTCTAACTCCCCCAATAAGCTTTTTTCTATATTTATACCCCCGAATTCTAAGTGCTCCATTTTGAAATTTCCCATTTTTAGATTTTTTGGGTTGTATGAAGCAATCTCTGTACCATACTATTAAGTTTGTTTTCCTGTCCATGTAGAAGTGACTAACTAATCTTTCTGGACACACACAACACATACTTATATTCCATTCACGATAGGTTTATACCAGGATGACAGTTCGAAAATCATATGTTTAGGTTTTGGGTTGCCAACACTTGTAAAAGATCACAGTTTTGTTATAAATATAAAGATCTTTAATTACCTGTTATATATTACATTTAAAATAACGTAAACTTAAGTTTTCTCATAATATTTCATATTTTAGATAATTTCTTTTTTGTCCAACTCAAAACCATATTTTTAAACATAATTAAAAGTACTTATTTTTCGTTTTGGAACGTTACTGATTTTGTGTATTATAGTGCATAGATCAATACCTTTTAATACAGGCATTGTATTTACTTGGAAAAGAGAAAATTGTTGTCATTTTTTTACATACAATACATGATTTTATGATTATTTTATCGTATTTTGAAATATTTAACTGAATAAAGTATTTTCATCAACTGCGTGTCCGCATCATTGTAAAAAACTTGTTTACCGTTATGTTCAATCATATGGTTTAAAATTCGTCAGTCGCCATTTTGAGGCTATGTTCGTTAGAAGTTTTTGTGAAAGTGGTGTTAATATTTTTTTAAGGGGAATAAAACTATAAATAAACTTTGTGTCTGACCTCAAATAAATATATAAATAATATTGGTCTAAATTACTGTGGTTAACTATCGCATTAATATATTACCATCTGTTTTCATTACAGTGATCCAAAGTGATAGATGTCAGCTGTTGGTGTAGTGATATATTAGGGATTACTTCTAGTAACATTTCGAGCTGTCATTCAGGTAAACTTAGCTCGTGAATGCCTTATACTTTTTGCCTTATTATATTAAGTTCAATAAATATACATGTATTTAAAAATTATAAACTCATGACACACCAATAGAAAAACAAAAAAATATGTATGTAATATAGGAACTAGAAGTTAGGTGGTCATGTGGACTGAAGATCAATTCATCAATTATTCTTTGCCTGTGACGGTGTAGTTGGGATGTGAATCCTGGTTGTGTGCATCAAGTGTTTATTATTTAAATCATGTCTGTTTTCCCTCTACAATGATCTGGATATATTCCCTTAAATGTATCTTCCTCATTCCTATCCTAATAGTGTAGTTAAATGTGGATAGACCGGCCATGTTGTTAGATGGTGCAAATACTTAATAATATAAAGAGAGCCAATGAACAACAGAACCATTTTTACACTAAACAAGCATACCAAAAAAAATATACAAATTTTCAACTAAATTAAAGTTCCTATTTCTTTTTTTCTAGCACCGAGTCTTACTAGCCGTTCAAGTTGTATGCATATGTACTAGTTATGCTAATGAGTTAGGGAGGAATAATATTGAATTTACAGGAAATGTACCCACATTTTAGTGATGGTAGAACGGAAAACTATTTAGCTAAAACCACCCTTAGTAGGCCTACACACAACTGGGATTCAAACCAATCTCCCTGTCATCAGCACTCTAGTCTATCGTAAGAATGACATCTTAGACCATGCAGCCACTCAGATAGGTCTCTTCCTCTTCAACTATTTGGTTGTATGTAAAGTAAGGCAGATTAGAGGAATTGTACCCAAATTTGTGCAAATGCACTCTTTCCAGAGCTATTCTAATTTTCACATTCCTTTCTCATGTAAATGTATATATGAAAATAACCCAATTGAGTATAAGAAAGCAAAACTAGCAAGTATTTTAAATAGAAATTATTTAGCTGTTATACCGCTGATTATCAACCTCCCCACCGCCAGCAAAGCAAACTAAACAAACTTTACGATAATAAAAGTGGTGAAAGTAGAGATTGATGGAGGTGGTAGTGATGGGTGTTTGTTTAGGTTTAAGAATGAGATAAAACATTAGAACTTGTTAAAATGACTGCCACATTATGTTCTCAGACATGTAAAATATGGCTTATCTCTACCAAAATGCCTTAGCAAATTGATGTTTAAAAACAATGAACACACTAGAGAACTATTTTTTTAAATTCGGCCTCCTAATGGCATAAGCCTAAATCAAGCATTTTAAAATAAAAAAGTAAATTAATAAACACAAACTATTACACAACTTAAAAATGTAATTTTGAGATAAATATTTAATAATAATTATTCAAAGGAATGTCTAATAAAAGCAGTATACAAAAGGATCAAATAAAAAATGAAAAGATAATAAGTAAGATGAAATAAAAGTTAAAAGTTAAAAAGACAACATGGAGATTAATTTACCAAAAAACCATTGAGTGTTTAAGACAAGAACCTTTAAAACAATTAAAAATATAGACTAAGGAGTCAGAATATAATATATGGTTACATCAATATCGAAGAGAAGATGGATTGACAGACAGAATAATAGTAAGACTAATAATAATAGAAACTTTAAACAATCCTATTAAAGAGTGTGAATAGAGTAGAAAATAAGAAATGATTAAATGGGGTAAAATACAGGAAACATATTAAGATTAAGACAAGAATACAATACAAATGAAAAATACATACTATAAGGTTACAGGTTAAAAGATTAAAACATTATATAAAGAAAGATATATTAAGTATATTAATGAATTAAAATAATTAACAGTTTAAGGTAAAAATGTTGATAAATCAACTGTTGACTTAAGAAGAGTTAAACTGTAATAATGAAAGTGAACAGGGAATATTGTGCAGAAAATTAATTTAATAGAGGTTAGAAATGTTAATTATAAGAGTAGAACTTGGAAGAAAAAACGAATTATGTAAAATAGTGAAATAAATGTTAAATAAAACGTTGATGAATATATCAACTTTCTTTAGCTGATATTTAGTTCCAATTGTTTTTTGGTAAATTAATTTCCATGTTGTCTTTTTTAACTTTTACAACTTATTTCATCTTACTTATTATCTTTTCATTTTTAATTTGATCCTTTTGTATACTGCTTTTATTAGGTGTTCCTTTGAATAGTTATTATAATTTTCCTTACTAAATTACGATGAATATAACTAAATATTTAATAGTTTAGAAAGTATTCTAAGCGATCTTATTGAAATATTTATACATTCATCTCAAGCAAGTTAACTTATAAAAATAAAATATTTACAGTTAATAGGTGTGGAGGTGACCTGGCGGTCTAGGGGTAAGGTGTCAGACTTCTATGCTGGCGGCCGGGGTTCAATCCTCGGTCCCGGCACAGATTTATCTGATTACCAAACACTTCCTTCACCTCTGACAAGACATCTTGTGAAGGTGGTGAATGCCAGGCCTCCACCGTGGTTCGGATTCCACGTTAAACTGTAGGTCCTCCATTTCATCTCACAATCACCGTACCATTACACATTAGTGTAAGTGCGTATAACCTGAACGGGTAGTAAGACGCGGTGCTAATAATAATAATAGGTTTGGAAAATTTTGACATCTAATTTCATTGGTCAAAATAACTTTTAAAGGAAATAAAATATTATAAAATTCATAAAAATTATAACACAATAGAATTAGTTATAGGGAGGAAACAGTTGGTTTTCTCTAAAAGGTTCTGATGCAACATTCCCTTAAATGTGCAGGTCTATAATAATAGAAACAATGGTATCTTCTAGCCACGGTGGCCAACCAACACTAGACCTCCAAATTTAAAATATTAATTTTCTC
Organism: Timema shepardi; assembly: GCA_902151425.1. NCBI lineage: Eukaryota > Metazoa > Arthropoda > Insecta > Phasmatodea > Timematidae > Timema > Timema shepardi. The sequence continues at coordinate 2,175 of CABFVX010008923.1, read as the reverse complement.
AAAATTTTTACCGGCTTAATTATACTTCATGTTGTGAGAAATTGAATAATTGTTTCTTAATGAAAATGTTTTAGAAGGTGTTAACACCAGATATTCCTGTAATACTGTTATTTTTATTTGAAGAATCCACTTTAATAAACTATTCGTGAATTTCGACATTTTAATCAATATTTGTTTGGCCACAAGTAACACACTGAACAAACATGATATTTTGAATTTAGTGATAAAACCTTTAAGAATGCTTCGCTGTTCCCTATTGGCCGTAGTGTATTGTTATCTTGTAATTACTAGTTCTTGTTATTTAATTAGTTAAAAAGTTTATTTGATATTATCCGGTCAACATACGAAAATTCAGGTAATTAGTATAGAATATGTTAATTGCAAATCACTTCACTAACCATTAATACCATTTGAAGTTTTTGAAATAACTAAGCCAATGCCAGTTCAGTTGAACGTAAATGAAGCCAGGAACTAACCTCAATGTTTGTTTGCCGCTTTATGCTTATATTAAGGTTATGTAACTCAAAGTCCACCAAAAACATCATTTTGCTCGGTAACAAAAACGGTATTATCACGTTGCTAGTGGCAAAAATTGTATCATCACCTCGCTAACATTAGTTAGGTGACGAAACTAATGATAGACACATAGCTCACAGTGAAATTTTTAATGTAAATGCCATTTTTCCATACATTATTTCGCTAACGCCCACATCACTTCACCACCGACAATAGAATCACTTATTTCTTATTATTAGTCTTCGTAAAAAAAAAATATATTAGTGATATTTGAGTTATTAAAACATAAATAAAAAAATTATGTAAAATCAACTTAATTTTCTTTGGATTTTATAAAATTTAACATCACTAACACATGATTATTTTATGATTCTTCATTTACAAAATCCTAATTCCAACAAATTAAGAAAATGTATAATGCTAAAAAAATTATGGTATATTTAGTAGAAGTACATATTTTATTTGGATGTTAGAGATTATAGCATATTTATGTGCATCTGAAATGGCGTTAGCTACTTCGGTAAAACTAAAAAAAAAAACAAGAAAATTGTAAAATCAAGCTTTGCTGGTATTATTACTTAATTCTTTAATACATTTTATGTAGGCTTAATCAGGCAATAAATTATACTTTTCCTGAAATTTTTTATTTTTGGATTTCCTATTTGTCCCTCAATTTGAGAATGACCCTTGTAAAGTAGGGGAGACTGGGGAGTTATAGGGTGGTAGGAGGGGTGGTATAGTGAGATTTAAAATATAACTGTTGGCGCCACTGATTTTATTTTCCCTCTAAAGGTTGTTGTTGTTGTCATAGCCTAACTTGTGACCTTTTGGTTTGTGAATTTACAATACCAGTAGCCTACAAGTTTAAAGTGTGTTATTAAATTAGTATGTAAGGGAGGGATGGGACAAAAAAACATCCAACAACCATTTAGTAAGACCACTTTATAATTGCAATTTTCAAAATATACAAAAATTTGTAAAGATTTATTAAATACCTAACAATTCCTGAGTGCAAAAATCTTGTGCTAGAAATACAAAGTTACATTTTTAGCGTACATAAAGTGAAAAGTGTCCCAACCCTCACCAATCTCCCTACTAATTACGCTACCTAATGAGTTAGTAATGAGAAGGTTGAATTTTGAGGGCGTGTTGCTGCATTTATGTAGAGGGAGAGTGGAAAAGCCTTTACGCTTTATCAAGAAAATTTTAGGATCTTTTTCAATGTTATGGTACAATGATTAGATATTTTATTCCCTAGGCCTATATTACGCACTCAAGAGTAGCAGTGTTGAAAAAACCTGGATTATTAAAAAAAACAGTTCGGTTTTATTGTTGTTGTTTTTAGTTTTATTGGGTTTTGGTGGTTTAATTAAAGGTATTATGTATGTTATCTGATTAAACCAATAATTCTAAGATATTAATTATTCGGGATCCAGAAAAGCATATCGACGGCCTATTTCTAATACCACGCATCTCCAAACAGGCAATTTTTCATGAGACACAAAAAAGTGATTATAAAATCACTATCGTCTCTAAATTAGGACCACTATTTTTTATATATATAGGAAAATTGTTTGAATTCATTTCTAAGAAGCCCTTATCAATTTTGTGTGTTTGACATGCTAAGCAATTAGATTTAGTAGCTACGTGGTATTAGAC
>CABFVX010008922.1:0-21052 GCA_902151425.1 Timema shepardi | reverse complement strand
TAATTTAACCTTCCCAATTCCTAATCCATTAGAGTAATTAGTACTTAAAGCGTATAACTCGAACGGGTAGTAAGACGCGGTGCTAAGTATTATTATTAAGTATTATTTAAGGATTAAGGTATCCTGGGTAACCAGGAAAAACTTATTTTGAAAGTTGTCTAAATTTTAAATTAGATGAGTCTAGCCAATACATTTTCCTTGCCTGTTTGTAAAGTTGTTTTTTTTTGCTGTGTATGCAGAGTTAAAGGATATAACAAAGAGGTATTTTATTATCTTAACATTCAAATGTCAAATTTCAGAGTGAGGGTCTTTCAACTCAAGTTTAAATTCCTGACAGACGCAAAACGCAAGAACATTCCTCGTGTTTTTCCTTGATGCAGGCCCGGTTTTCTAGGTCAGAGGTCATCCTGTAGATTAGTGTTCCCCGATCTCTTTTGATCGTGACCTTAAATATAAGTTTTCCTGGCCTTTTGACCATAACCAGCGGCCAGACTTTGATTACCTTGAACATTCTTAAAAAAAAATGACCCAAATTTACAGACAATTACCTAAAAATGTTAATAAAACCGCAAAATGGGTGCACAAAACCAAAGCAAACATGTGCTTTACTATGTAAACTTATGAAAAGTCTTTAAAAACTGCAATCTTGTATTCTGCCAGTTACAACATTTATTTACAAATATCTGCCTAAGAAGTAATAGCTACCCCCTCCCGATGCAACCCTGTCCATCTTGGTTCTAATCTCATCAAGCAAAGAGGGTACAAAGTTCATTAACTACACTATCTTTTCACTCTTATAATTGTGGACTAGAAATATTCTGTTCGGCTATTTATATATTATAAAATATCACCTGTAGTATTCAAATATACCTAAAAATTAGCCAAATAAGGGTGTAAACCAAAAAATGGCCCATTAAAAGACGTTTCCACAGCCAGGGGGTCATGTAGTGTGTATGTAGTGTAGATATGAGCAATCTTTATGATGTGCCAATCAAAACGAATCACATGTCAACAAAATCTGGGTCCTGGCCATTACATTCAGTTGCAAATTGCCTAAATATATTACTTTCATTGAAGTGTTCATTAAATTCATTTAAGTAAATTAATTTAAAAAGAAATATTATTTCAAAACTTTATAATCTAACAAAATTTAAAGCATAATTTTTAATAAAATAACCACGAGGCTGTCTCAGTTTTAGGATCTTGATCGCCACAAGAGCTGAAAGTGTTTGTTCACAAAGGTTGGCTGTATTGTCACAAGAGCTGAAAGTGTTTGTTCACAAAGGTTGGCTGTATTGTCAGAAGAACTGAAAGTGTTTGTTACCAAAGGTTGGCTGTATCGTCACAAGACCTGAAAGTGTTTGTTCCCAAAGGTTGGCTGTATTGTCACAACTTGAGGAGTCAGAATGTGCTTGTCCTTAAGCTGGCTCTAGAGTTCCGAGTATAGGAGAGTTTCAAAACATAAATATCAGGGAGAGAAAGAGGTTGATGAGAAATAATACATTTAAAGAAAATGTAACAGCATTTGTGTGATGGGATAATGGTAGGCATTTTAGGAAAAAATATCTTCAGTACAACCAGTTTAGGTTCAAAACCAAACCAGTTTGTAAGAGCTGAGAATATCAGTAGTTACCTAGCACTGAAAAGTAAGCAAATTTAAGAAAGTGCGAGTCTATGGTCCTTTTAAAGTTACTTTATAAATACTAAATTATATTTTGAAAAAGGTGTAGAAGAGGTGGAGAAAAACATATAAAGGTAACGAACAGAATATGACATTTACAATGAAATAAGAACACAATTCACACTTTACACTGCTGCCATTGGACAAAGAGGCCTCTTGAAGAAAATCGACCCTTACCGCCAAATCCCCTGACCTTTGCGATATTTGTTCCTTGTATACGTTCTTATCTAAGAATCAATCATTCTTTACTATTTTCCTTCCCCTCCCTTTTGTTTTTTTAGTTTCCCCTTTCAGGAGGTTGTGTTGCGCGTTTCACACTCCACCCTATGAGTTCCGATAGAATGAAACCTAGGTCGGTGGATTGGGTGCTAACGACCAATTTTTTCGTGAGGCAGCCATTACCCCTTAGTACCTCTAGCAAAATTTAAAGTGTGAACTGTGTAATAGCCATATTTTGTCCCCCCCTTTTATATGTTTCTATCCACCTCTCCTGTACCTTATTCCAGATATGATATATAAATAACTTAGTCAGTATTTATAAGATATCTTTAGGTCTGATGAACATACCTGGAACACAACCACAAACGCTAGTCTAGCCGCCATAATGTGCCAATAGATGGGCGGCCTCTTGTATTTCCGTTCATCCCACGGTGGGTTGCGATACTCCGAGTACCTGACATACAGAACAATGACAGATCAAAATAATGTTTATCAGGCCCTTTACAGCTTGGACTACTTGATTGTTATCACCTTCAACCACTTTTATAAAGATTGATAAAACTACCATTGAGATCTTGAAGAGGTTTGAACAGTAGGTCTCCGGACTATAGGAATGTCACTTTACCATTCTCAACCAAGACTAAACCTGACAACACTTTATAAAGCACCTCTTAAGAATAACAAAATCATACAAAAGGGATGGAATTAATATAAAAATAGCAGTCAATATGTATGGATTAACTTATAGCAACATTTCCCCACCAGACCGTATTAACGTTGTCGACCAGGGCTCAGAAACTTGAAAGCCATGTGAGCTTCCTTGAATAAAAGAGATTTCAACATTGACTACACTTTTATCCAAAATAAAATTGCAATCATAACAAAAAGGAGAAAAAGGTAGTCAATCATACAATTAATATTTATACATAAAATAAAATGATAATTAATTCTCTGAATTAGATAGTCTTTCTGAAAGTTCGTAAATGAATTCTGACTTTTATAGAAGAAAGAAAAAAATAATAATTTAGAGTTGAAGAGTTGGTTTAACCTCACCCATGAATTAGTCCATATTGAAACACCAACTTCAGAAATTTGTTTCACTTTAGTAATTCAAATTCTTCCACAATTTAAACGAAAATAAACAATCTAGTTCTTGCACACACACTTAGTTTTCCATTTTTGCTACTTGTACTTTAATTCACAACCTTTAATTAACTTTAAAGATAATTTGAATTAGGAGCTCCACAGATTTGGCTCCATGTTAGACCAACACCGAGGAAGAAGACCCAGTCTCCTAAAGAAAAATCTTCCAAAATCGAATTTAAAAATTGTTCTATTCTTTACTTCCAAGTCCAAAGAGAAAACTAATATATTAAAACAAAAATAAAATGTTGGCTATGGACTAGGGATAAAAATCAAATACAATACAAGTTTAATATAAATATTGAAATACATCCCAATGAAGGTGAACAATGTTTTCTTGAAGAATTAAATGTTTATTTCTATCTGTCAAAATTGAAAAGCGCGCTAGTTTTGAGTTATTTACATCGAACCTTGTTTCTTCTTTTACAATCAGAAGATCCGCTACTCACTTGTTTGACAGATTTGCGCATGCGTTGAAATCAATCATGGTCGACGTTGAAAATAACTACAAGAGTCAAACAAACTTCTTAGAAGGATAATTGATATGTTTAATAAAAGGTAAGTGTTCTTCCTTAAATCAAAATTCCTTATTTAAATTATTTAAAAACAATGTTTTACGTTGTTCCTTGCGTCTTTTTATTTTATGAATGGATGTAAATAGTGTTATTAGTCAGGCCGGCGACACAGCGGCCCAACTTTGAAGTCCTTAATTTCATACAAAAATAAATTGGAAATAATTCACAAAAATGATAAAAATATAGGGAAATACAAAGTAGGGGGCAAATTACGTCCCAACATCAAACTTGATATCTCCATCAACTTAGGTTTAGACCAAACAATAACAACACCGAAACATGTCGTCATAGAAGACTAAACTACTATCAAATAAGGCAAAGGGAATAAGAATTAGGAAGCTATAATTTGGCCAAACATGGCCGCCTGCAGCAAGTTTCATATATTGCTTGGACCTAGCGTGTTATCTTTTGAAGGCTGAAAGCCAAGAATCCATTTAAAAGAAGAAATCGTAGTTTTTAATTCTAGCCTCAGAAAAAAAAAGCCAATATATCCTGAAGACACTCATATTTCCTGTTTTATACTTATAAAATAATTAAAACCAGATACTACTTGTACAAACGGCAGCCCTGGTATAGTAGTCACCAGTGCTACTGCATTGAAAATGATATCGCATCAAGTGGTATTTGTCAAATTACAAATAAATTGTGTTTATCTAGAAAAAAAAAGATTGAATTATTGTTATTCGCATGTAAAGAGTAGAATTTGTGTAAAAATGTGTGTTCTCGTAAATGCAGATTTTGCATGTTTCATTTATAAGTGAACGTGCCAATATCATTTGAATTAAATAGCCTATGCTTTTCATTGTTTTTTAAAAATTGATTTTTACTTACATCAAAGAGAAGCTTGAAAATGATGAGCTTAGAAAACTTTTCATAACAATCTCGAGCTTAAATTATGAGCTCGACTCAAAGCTCAAAATCTGAATACTCACAAAGCCCTATAAATGTTGCATGAGATTTTATTCAGACTTGACTAAAAAAATTTTTTTAGGTATGAGATTCAATTTGGTTTTAATTTGAGTCAGTTTGCTATGATTTAGATTCGATTCAAAATTGAAAATTATAAATTTGCATAGGCTTGCCTAGTTTAAAAAAAAATTAGCAGAGAAATACAAAATCATCTTTATTTTTTATTCAATATTTTTATTTGGATGTGAATGTATTTATATAATTTGAAATAATGGAATTTAAAAAGATGTTTGATCTCATCTTCAAACTTCCTTTTCTTACCCAGTTTTAGTTTCACTCAACTTCAAACAATCATTACCTGGACATGGTGAGGTTGGGTTAGTTTTAACTCAACTTCAAACAATCATTACCTGCACATGGTGAGGTTGGGTTAGTTTTAACTCAACTTCAAACAGTCATTACCTGCACATGGTGAGGTTGGGTATTCTATATTCCGCCTTGGGCTCATATTCTGGCTGGAAATCACTTATGTTGAAATAGGCCAAGGAATGTTCTAGGAAACCTTCATCTGTGTGATTGGCACTCACTGTTGACATGTATACCAACCGAGGAATAAAGTTAGATGAGAACGCAATAATAAATGCCTGAAAGAAAGAAAATCACAACATCATCATCATAATCATCAGTTCTAGTAAAACATCATAGTTACTTTAACTGTGTGGACAAAACCAAGTCTAACCAAAATATTGATTATTTGTGGAATTGGATGGAATCTACCAGTTTACGAATCCAAATCTTGAATCTCGTATCTGAATCTATGTTATTTAACTTTGAACCCTGAATCTCACATGTCAATCTATATTATTTACCTACAAATCCTGAATCTCACATGTGAATCTATGGCCTGTATGCAAGAACGAGAAGGAGGATGGTTGATTGGCTTGCTAGGATGAGTGCTTGTGCACTTGCTTGAGGAACTCCGAAGGTAGATCCCGACCTGCCTTCCCTTGTACACAGCTTTACTCCTACCCCTTGTACACAGGGCTACTTCGATGTGGCGCGCATGAGCAATAGAGATGTCACATATTCTGTTATTGTTTTGTGTTGTCAAGAAAATATCAAATTGGTTGGCCCAAAACATGCGACATGTGGTGTAGTTTCCCGCCACAGCTGTGCGAGTGCTGTTCTATGAGAAGACCAACTTCCCTGAGTTGGATATCGAAGAGACTGCACCCTCATCCCTGCCCAAAGCCCCGGGTGTCCGAATGGAGAACTAGTCATGTAACTCTTACCCCAAACCTTTGTTGGCAGGAATTAATACAAATATGCTTTCCTGAAAAAAGTTTCCAACCTTTACTAATTATATCAGGAATGATGTTTAGGCTAATTATCATATTATCATATTTAATTGAAGATAGCAGCTCATATGTTTTCTATACTCACAAGGAAATGGCAAATTCAATGATACTATAGGCCTAATTATATTTATTTAAAATTATTTTATTTTTACAAAATAAATACATCTCAATAAAACCTAAGTCAAAATGTAAACTTACAATACCAACACTTTAATCCATAATCCTTTGAAATATGTCATCTTATACAATGAAAGTTGAATAATTTATTTTATAGATATTGATTGATTTATTAGCGAATGGAACATCAGAAAGATTAGATAAAGCCAGCCGAGTAAATACCTTAACAAAGGTTAGGTTAAGCTAGGTTGGAAAGGAACTTTAATAAGTTAATATATCTATAAATTACTTAGCCTTCAAATATGTGTTACTTTATTTTAATATGGGACTTCGGGTGGATGTTTTCGCTATACTAGGCCTGTGCTACGGTTTCACTTAGTATTTGAGTTGTAATGGAGGTATCCTGGTGTGAAATAGTTGGATGTGCAAGTGTGTTTTCATTTAAAGAAAATATTATTTACAGGTAAGCTTTTTCAAAAAATAATAATTATATATATAGAGAGAAAGAGGGGTGGGGANGGGGGGGGGGGGGTATGAATTATTAGAAAGGTCCTAGGAGTACTAGATTAACATGCTTCTGCCCACATGGTCTAAAGCGTCACAATCGCGGTAGACTGACGGCCAATGACTGGGAGATTGAAGCTCGATCCCGGTTAGGCCCTGAGTATTTTTTCCTGAATGGTTTTCCACTCTTACTCTACACAAATGCGGGTGCACTTCATATAAATAAAACCTTCATCCCTAACACATAGGCATCTATCCCGAATGGTTAGTAAGACAGTGTGCTAAAAACCCTGAAATAGGCCTACAGTATAATTTGCTCCCCAGACTAGCAGTGACTAAAATAATAAAAGGGTTGCTAACATATTTAGCCTACTATCTCTATTTTCATATAGGTTTATAATCTGAATGTTGAATTTGAATTTACCTGACTCAATTTTTAAGGGCTTGCTATCATCATCTTGTCTATTTACCACAAAGTAAAGTAGCAAGTTTATCGATGGGTAAAGGAGCCCCATTTTATGATTTGCCAAATCCCTAAACATAAATGCAAACTTATTAATGAGGGGGAAAAGTTCTAAAAAGGCCGAGTCTATTGATGTTTGTTACAAAGATAAATTGTTCATTTATTGCTTGGATGTGAACACATCATTGATATTCGTCAAACTTTTGTGCCAGGGATACGTTGATCTGCCTGTTAGAAATCCTCACGGAGAGTTCTACTGAAGCTGCGCTTCACTGCATGGACTTTCACCATCTGAGAGACTGTTATTCACCATCTGGACTTACACCACCTGAGAGTCTAGATTTAACTGCCTATACATTCATGGACTATTACAGTTGGAACCTTATTAGAATCATTGTGTAACTTTTCTAACACAAAAGGTAAAATATTGCAACCTTAAAAAATTTTTTAGCCTGAAATGTTGATTAATGTTGACGTCTCATGACCCCCCGAACCCCAAAAAGTGGTATTTGCAATGCCTGCTTTCTGTGTGTTCGTTTAAACTTAAAATTAAGAGTAGTTTAGTAAAAGGCCGAAAGAAAAAAAAAATTGATTTTCTCAAAATAGGCTCTAACGATTTTGATTAAAATTCGTATCTAGGCGTTGATTAAGATTACAAATAAACTCGATATTTTCATTTTCCCATGAAAATGACTTTTAGGGTACTTTACAGAAGCAGAAACTTCTGTATCACTGCAACTATTTGAGATACTAAATAACTTTTCATTGCAAAATTGTAATACTGTTAAGAAAAATAAAAATAAACTTTTATATGAAATATATTTTTATAAAAACACTAATTTCTGAGATATTGGCAAATATATTAATATTATTATTATTATTATTATTATTACCATCATCATCGTCATCACCGTGTCTTACTATCAGTTCAGGTTGTACGCACTTACGCTAATGTGTAATGGTAGGGTGATTGTGAGATGAAATGGAGGACCTACAGTTTAACGTGGAATCCGAACCACGGTGGAGGCCTGGCATTCCCCACATTCACAAGATGTCTTGTCAGAGGTGAAGGAAGGGTTGAGTAATCAGATAAATCTGTGCCGGGACCGAGGATCGAACCCCGGCCGCCAGCACAGAAGTCTGACACCTTACCCCTAGACCACCAGGTCACCCAATAATATATTAATACAATTTTGTGAGGTTTAGTTGTAAAGAGATACTACTTAAGTTTTAGCAAAATATTTCTTCGATACCATAGAGTGATTAAAAATAAATCTCTCAAAAAGTTTATGTGGTTTTTCCTTAAACTGCTTAGGAGAAATGTTTGTACAACAATGATATATTTATATTTTAGACTCAATAGTCAATATTTACATTTTTTATTGGTCAAAATTTATAAATGAGGAATTTAATAGCAATTCGATGGCATGAAGAGTTGCAACACCAAATAAAATGTCAAAAATTTTAACCAGAAGCTAAAATTTTAATAAAAAGTGTTGACCTTTGTGGACCCAACATTGATTTTTTTTATCTCTCCAAATATACAAATGAGGACATTAATTATTTAAAAATAAAATTATAAAATTTAAAACCGGTACTAAAAAAAAAGTTTTACATAAGTATGTTGCAATTTATGCTTGGGTTTGCTAGTTTATATTATTTTGTTTCACAAATATTACGAGTTTTGAGTGAATATCTCCATTTTTAAACAATCGAGCGAGAAAGTCCGTACAGAGTTCCGTACCATTTATTTTCAAGATTAGAATTCAGATGTGAGATTCAAAGGTAAATTGGAGATTTGGATTTGACCCAAATTTAACTCTATCATAATAGGTTCTGAACAACCAATAGGCAGTGTTAGAGCACTAAAATAAATTTCAGTTGAAAATTAAACCAAACTTTTTTTAAGGGTCCCATCCCTGTAATGCAGCAAGAAATGATACTTATGTAGTGGACAAGGTTACAGAAACCATGCAGCGAGTGAGAAGGAAGGAAGATAGCTCTTATCTTTGTGCAGTTACATAATTCTATATTAGATACTAGGATATGTACATTCAATGGTGGAGCATACACATTTAATAACACTATATCTTTACTATTTTAACTACTAAATGCTCGAGATTAAACTTAAAAAAATAACAAAAGATAAGACAATTTTCTAAATACCCTTGAATTATTTTTTTTAATAAAAAAATATTATGCTTCAGATGGCCGCCACCATTACAGATGCCATAATTTGTTATATGCACTCTTTGAATTTTGACACGACTTTGCACAATGTCTTTTGTTAAATTGATTCCCACTTCACAACAATTTGTAAACATGACTCTTTAACATAAACACAAGCTAAAGTTCGAGGCTATTAAGGCTGGTTAGTTTGGTGACCAGGCGTTGTCTCCAAATACTGAATTAATGGGGTAACTGGGAAACCTTTTTTGAAACGCCTCCATTGATGTTTGGGCTGTGTGGGCCATTGCCTCACCTTGCTGGGACATCTTGTTGGTACCCATGTCCTTAAATTGCAGTTTAGGGCTCAGAAAGGTCGAACATCAATGAAGGTGCTTCGCAAAATGTTTCCTGGGCACTTGGTTTCACGACTCTGGGACATTGCTTGGCCACCAAGTTCACTAGAGTTGACCGTTCCAGACTTTATCTTGTTTGATGGAAGAAGAAGCAATTCAATAAGAGACCTTGCACAAATTCATGTCAAAATTCAAGAAATACACACCATGTATGGCATATAATGGTGGCCATCTTAAGTTCAATATTTATAAAAACTTGTCAATCTTTTGTTGTTATTTTAAGTTTAATTTGAAGCGTTTAGTAGTTAAAATAGCACATATTTAATGTGTGTCCAAACTTTCTGCCCCTGTCTTTACATTCAAGAATTAAAAGATGAGATTACGTTTGTAATGACAGAGATCCGGCCAATCACATCCAATATCCTGAACCAGACGCCGATGCTCTTGACCCGGTGAGGCACAGGTCGGCGGTAGAACCGCAGGAACTTTTTGGCGTCCAGCCGCATCTCCAGGACATTGTTTAATAGGGCAAAGAATGGGGCAAGAGGAAATGCAGCAACGAAGATTGTTACAAAACCATACTGCAACACTAAACAAACACGACCAGAGTTATTTACAATATGTTTTATGTGTCGCTTGGTTGGTAGAGTGTCTGTACACGAGTACTCACCCATTTCCAGATATTCCGGGAAGAGCCCTCTCGGCCCCCAGTCCAGTAGTTTGTAGTCCTCGGTCCATTGGTTGCAATATTTCATGTCCTCTTCCTTCTTCTGAAGACCTGTCTTGATGGTGAAAGTGTTGAACATCTTCATTAAATACCTACAATTATTACACAACTGAGTCAACTTGAGGGGGAGATATTGAGCTTTTTATAATTCTACCACAGAAAATGAAATCTGGCTGAAACTTCTTTTATTCCAAAGTTGTTTTTACCAATCTTTTGGCACGCCCTGTTTAAGTCTGGTTTGTCGCTGTTACGGAAGTAGGGGCCCAAAGATTTGTCCCTGGGTGTACTGAGGGTGGTTTTTCCTGGATAGTTTTCCACTCTATATTCAAGCAAATCTGGCTATATTTCTTCCTAATTGTCAACCTCTCGCTGTAAACATGCATCAAACCTACTTAGCCAGAGTTGAGGTAGTTCTTGTAAGGCGTACTTACGGCACAACCATCTCCAGGATACTGTTGAGAGCCTGTTTCCCCACCATGATGATGGCCAACTGGATACACAGTTCCATTAAGCAGCCACCTGGACTGCACTATGAACCAATAAACATCCGTTGGTTAAAAGAACAACAGAGCAAACTAAAACCTGGCCTGCCATTGCCCAGGGAAGCAAAGTAAATTATTTTATAGTATTTTTTAATAATAGAATGATAACAAATTCTAATAAAGCACCAATGTTTTATATTAGATGGATTGACTGTATTTCAAGCAAATGTGAAATAGATGTTGTATAGGCTTGGGATATTCAGATCAGTGGTTTCCCCAGAGCCTTTCACTGACCGCCCGGCTGAAATATTAGCAATTTGCGTGGTACCAATATTGTACTGCCCATTTATCCAGCGTGGTACCAATATTGTACTGCCCATTTATCCAGCGTGGTACCAATATTGTACTGCCCATTTATCTAGCGTGGTACCAATATTGTACTGCCCATTTATCTAGCGTGGTACCAATATTGTACTGTCCATTTATCTAGCGTGGTACCAATCATGTACTGCCCATTTATCCAGCGTGGTACCAATCATGTACTGTCCATTTATCTAGCGTGGTACCAATCATTGTACTGCCCATTTATCCAGCGTGGTACCAATCATGTACTGCCCATTTATCTAGCGTGGTACCAATCATGTACTGCCCATTTATCCATGCCAATATTAAACTACACACGTGTCATTGGTGGAGCAAATGAAAGACCCGGTTGTGTTTCTTTCTTTCCCTCCCTTCTTCTCGCTCTTACACTATCATCTCTCTCTCTCTCTCTCTCATCGTCAGCTGAGGTTGCGGCCAAAATGCTAGTCTAGACGAAAATGAAAAACAAAAATTACTATTATAACATTCTATTCTTTTACTGTAATATTAAATCAAGTGTTTTTTATGTGTGTATAAAATATAATAAAATCTCGCGAGGTGTTACAGTGTCTTCGCCCGGACCCTGCGGATGATTCAGTTTTGTCGGGCGATATTAAGAAAGATGTTGCAAGAAATGCAGACTAGGGGCTAGGAAAGAAATGGGTTTAGAAACGAATTCTGAAAAGATGATCACACAAAGAACACAAGATTGTGGTCAATAATTTAAATATTAATGCAAACAACATATCATATAGTGGGGAGAGTTTGTAAATTATGACAGTAATACAGTTGGTACAGTCATACAGGTTATCACTGTCAGAAAGTTGTTAAGGTCTAGCCTCTTTAAAGAAATGTAAAACTGAGAATATATAAAACAATAATTTTACTGGTTGTTTCTTCATGGTTGTGTAACGTGGTCTATTATAGAAAAAAAAACTACCTAGGAAAATATTTGAAGATAATGAAGAGTGGTGGAGGGTTCCTAATTATCCTGTACTCATCAACATACATTGTTGGGATAGTCCAATCTTGCAAGCAACAGGTATATGCAGAGTGAATGGGAGAATCTAGAATAGGGTTAAGAGAAGTGAGTGGGAAGAGATCATTGGAAAGATCTAGACGGAGGTGGGAGGATAACATTAGAATGGACCTGAACAGGCAGGGTGTAATGAGTTGGACTGGATAGAACTAGTGCAAGATAAATATAGTGTTTAACAAGGTGGACTGTATAGAATTTGCTTTAGAGAAGGATAGGTGGCACCCTTTTATAAGATCAGCAATGAACTTTCAGGTTCCTGATGTCATAACGTAATTAAGTAAATACAGACTTACTTCATAAAATGTTTAGGTAAGTAAACTATGTTCACCAAGTACAATAGAAGCATCCACATATGAGTGGATAGTCAAGACTACGGTTATAAATATAAAATATGTTTATCCATCTCTCCCTCCATACATCCAGTATCACCAATCTCTCATCTAGCAATACCGCAACTTTTAGCTATTTTCATATTTTTCAAATGACACTTCCATTTTTTTAAATTTTTTTCTTTCTGTTCTTGTTCTATTTGCTCTGCCGATGAAGGACTTTTTATAAAAATGTTAAGTGACTTGACAGTGTGTGACGAAGACAAATCGAGAGAGAGGTTTTAATCAAGGCTTAACCTTATTTCACTTACATTATATTACTGTACAATGTGTTCATATATTTCTTAGATATTAGGCCCTGACTCGTGTTTAAATTCAGTCCCAAAACAACGTAATGAATTAAAGAGGTAAATATTTAATCACTAACATTTAACATAATAAATGAAACCTTACATTCACAGATTATTTTGAATAAAATAAACACTGAATAGAATAAACACTGTAACACAGAAAAAAAAGAAAGTAAAGTTATGAAAGAAAATAAATTAATGCTTTAATTTTTTATTTTACAATTCCATCCATCCGTCCGTCCGTCCATCCATCCATCCATCCATCCATCCATCCATCTATCTACCTTCTGAACATGGTATGTGTGTGTATCCAAGACTTGAACCTTGATCTATCTATCTATCTATCAACCTTCTGAACATGGTATGTGTGTGTATCCAAGACTTGAACCTTGATCTATCTATCTATCTATCTATCTACCTTCTGAACATGGTATGTGTTTGTATCCAAGACTTGAACCTTGATCTATCTATCTATCTACCTTCTGAACATGGTATGTGTTTGTATCCAAGACTTGAACCTTGATCTATCTATCTACCTTGTGAACATGGTATGTGTGTGTATCCAAGACTTGAACCTTGATCTATCTATCTATCTATCTATCTATCTATCTATCTATCTATCTATCTATCTATCTATCTATCTATCTATCTATCTACCTTCTGAACATGGTATGTGTTTGTATCCAAGTTCACTGACCTCTTCTTGACGATACTTGAAGATCCGATTGTACTTGGAAGGATATCCCACAAACTTGCCCTTGAGGAAGGCTATATAGAAGATAGAGGTGTAAAAGTTAACAAACTGGAAGAGGTAGATCTTCAAGGTCAAGCTGTCTTCGAATTCCGTCTGAGTCCTTAGTAGTTCCATTTCAGTCAAACGCACGGCCAACCAATCATAGAGCTGTGAAAACATCTCATCATTTAGATCTGGACTTTTGTCAAGTAAATAACTAATTTATATACTTTAAGGAAGCAATTATTTTACAAAGCTCTATGAACATATAGTTCTGCCAGGTAGAGAGTGTTACTCACATAGTTGAGGAGCAAGATGCACACCAGGTTGATGGGTATGAGTAGAGAGTGTTACTCACATAGTTGAGGAGCAAGATGCACACCAGGTTGATGGGTATGAGTAGAGAGTGATACTCACATAGTTGAGGAGCAAGATGCACACCAGGTTGATGAGCGCGGCAGTGATGGGTATGAACATGATCATGTAGCTCGTCTCATCCACGCCATACGTCAGCGAGAACGCAGCCAGTTGGGACATACGATAGAGCACCACACCAAAAACTGCTCCTATGGCTATCAGAATCTAGGCAAACAGTTCAACACATGGTTCAATACAGGTTCAACACAGGTTCAATACAGGTTCAATACAGGTTCAATACAGGTTCAATACAGGTTCAATACAGGTTCAATACAGGTTTAATACAGGTTCACTACAAGTTTAATACAGGTTCAATACAGGTTCAATACAGGTTCACTACAAGTTTAATACAGGTTCAATACAGGTTCAATACAGGTTAAATACAGGTTCAATACAGGTTCAATACAGGTTCAACACAGGTTCAATACAGGTGCGATACAGGTTCAACATAGGTTCAATACAGGTTCAATACAGGTTCAACACAGGTTCAATACAGGTTCAATACAGGTTCAATACAGGTTCAACACAGGTTCAATATCAGGTTCAACACAGGTTCAATACAGGTTCAATACAGGTTCAATACAGGTTCAATACAGGTTCAATACAGGTTCAATATAGGTTCAATACAGGTTCAACACAGGTTCAACACAGGTTCAATACAGGTTCAATACAGGTTCAATACAGGTTCAACACAGGTTCAACACAGGTTCAACACAGGTTCAATACAGGTTCAATACAGGTTCAATATAGGTTCAATACAGGTTCAATACAGGTTCAACACAGGTTCAATACAGGTTCAATATAGGTTCAATACAGGTTCAATACAGGATCAATACAGGTTCAATACAGGTTCAACACACGTTCAATACAGGTTCAATATAGGTTCAACATCAGGTTCAATACAGGTTCAATACAGGTTCAACACAGGTTCAATACAGGTTCAACACAGGTTCAATACAGGTTCAATACAGGTTCAACACAGGTTCAACACAGGTTCAATACAGGTTCAATACAGGTTCAATACAGGTTCAATATAGGTTCAATACAGGTTCAATACAGGTTCAATATAGGTTCAACACAGGTTCAATACAGGTTCAACAGAGGTTCAATACAGGTTCAATATCAGGTTCAACACAGGTTCAATACAGGTTCAATACAGGTTCAATACAGGTTCAATACAGGTTCAATACAGGTTCAATATAGGTTCAACACAGGTTCAATACAGGTTCAACACAGGTTCACTACAGGTTCAATACAGGTTCAATACAGGTTGTTTTATGCAAGATAGAAGTGTACAGTGGTACTTAACGTCACGATTGTTATGGACAGTGATATGAACTTGATGTCTGGTCCAGCCATTAGAGTCAATATTTTCACTAATTGAGGAACATATAGAGAGAGGAATTAAAGTGGTTTGAGTTAAGAAATGCGCACCTTTGAGAGCTTCACAGTAACCCCTCCCCTCATTACTATTAAAATTTAGTCATTTTATGATTGCGCTCATTTGTTCCTACCGTTTTTATAGGCCCTCAATTATATTTACATTATGGATGTAGGAAACTTTCCAGCAGCCCTCAACTTCTAAGAATCAATATTTTTATGATTGCATTACATCGTTATTAGTTTTTTTTTTCCAGATTGTTCCATAAAAACAATAGTTTGTTCCTTTTTAATCGCCTCACAAATTGCACGGTTAAATTTACTGCCAACCTATTTCATGAAGTTACACTTTTAATGTCTCAATCGTTTGTCTCGAAAAACGTTCAATTTGGACCGTTTTGAAGTTCATACATGACATGTAGGCATTTGGGGTGGGGGCAATTTCCCTTCATCCCCTTTTGAAAATAGAAACTTTTCTTACTATGGCTAGTCACACAAAAGTTTTGTTTGTATGGTTAATTTTGTATTATTCTCGCGTTGTTTATTTAGGAGCCCACAGTTGCGCCCACCGGTTAATTACGATTTCAATGCTTGTACTCACTAATTGATTCATTTTAGAATAAAGCATAATTTGGTTTTCAAAATACTTTAAATAATTTCTAAAGGTGTTTGGATTTATACAATTGACCTCAAACACCTTAATAGAGTGTTCATATTGGTACTAGAAGGACCGTTGGTAGCTTGCCGTTTTGAATGGTAGTATTTTTATATAATATATGAAGTACCTTGTTTTTAAACTTTTATATTTTTACTGCCAAACATATTAAAATAAAAAATAATGTATTTTATGATAATTTTACCAATAAAAAAATGGAATGTCTCTCATAAGATACATTGTCAAGTTAGGGGATCCAAATTTTCTCTACCTAAAAAATAAACAAACCACCATTTTGAATTAGATAAACCTTTAATTAAAGGCAATACTAGTGTGACACAACATGACTTGACATGATGACATCGTATCTGGACAGTCTACGGTATAGGATCCATGCCATGTCTGTTCGTCCTCCCTCCCGGAGGTTTTTACCTACTTCCACGTGAGAGAGACACAGAGTTTCTCGGGAATCGGAGAATTGTGGCAAAAATCCTAAACCTGACTTAGTGAGCCAAAAAATAAAGTTTGTCCGATTGCACTGAAATTTATTTTCCCCAAGTTTCTAACACATCTAGGCACAACCGTTTTTAAAATTCCCGTCGGATGACCCTAAATATATACATAATAGTATCAATCATTTTGAAATTTGCTATTTCCTGTTTAATTTTCAAGAAACCTTATATCTGGGGGTTTTAAAGGCCGATACACAAGATTTTGTAATTAGTTTTTTCTGAATTCGAATCAAATGACCTTCAATTGGTCCACAAAGGGTAGATAGGGGAGGGAAGGGGAGACAGGGGGAGGGTTAGAAATAACCCTTTAGGTGAAGTAGAGGAATGTAGAGGGAACAAACACTTCTAATAACAAGATTAGTGTAACATGTTTTATCTTAATACGTGAGGGATGGTAACTGGGGCGGGGTTGGGGGGTTCTAAATGCAAAACTAGGATAATTAACTACTTATCAGTGTAGTAGAGGATTGAAATTCATCAGACAAGTGTAAGGACCACATAAAACACAATGAACATCTGAACATCGTGAAATTTTAAAAATGTAAAAAGGCCATTAAAAAAAACCTTTTTCTAAATACAATAGAAAAGTGAAATATTTTATTAAATATATATAAAGTGTCAAAACCAAATGATCAGAATAAATTGAACATTTAAAATTCAAAATTGGGGCAAGAGAAATGGTCCGAGCTGTAAATTTCCAAAGCTAAAATTAACTTATCATCCATTTATCAGTGAAGTAGAAATTTGAAAATTAGCAGGATGGTATTTTTTTTAAATTTGAAATTATAAAATGGGAGGGCGGGTGTGGCGATATCATAGTGGAGGATAAAAAGAAATTTCGCAAATGACTAGAAACTTTTTTTTTTAATTTTCAAATTAAGATCTGGGCTGGATAGCTAAAGGTTTAATAAACTAATACTAAACAGTTTCCAAGTGTGGTAGAAAGTTTGAATACTCGCAAGCTGTTAGGACGACCCCCTTAAATAATAAAGAATAATAAAAATATTGAAAATTTGACATTTCAAAAGTGGTTCTAAGAAATGGGTTTTTAAAATTTTCCAAGCAAATATAAAAAAAAACTTCTTGGAGTGAAATAAAATAAAAATTGGTCATGTAAGTAAATATACCTTCCAGGATAGCCAAATTATGTTTGAATAAATGAAATTTCAAAATTGAAAAATGGGAAATGTAAGTGCTATAAATTGACACAACTAATGTAGAACACTGTTTTTGGTGTGGTTGAAAGCTGTAGCTGGGCAGGCATGTAACATAACCTCATCAAATACCAAATTAAGTCTTAACATTTCAAAATGAGAATTTGGGAACCAAAATAGGTTTCTCCAAACTGTTAGAAAATCTACCTTTCAATGCAGAAGAAAATTTAAATTTGGCCAATTTGTAAAATGATAACCCTAGATAACATAAAAGTTGAAAGTTTTGTAAATCAAAAAAGAAGTGTCTGGGAAATGGATGAAAAGTTGGGGCCCTCAAAACTGCTAAAATAATAGAAACAAAAAATGTTGATATGACAGATAGTTTTAATTTTGTAGAGGTAAGAAAAAACCTAAAAAATAAAAAACACAATATGTCTGATTTTTCCAGGTAACTAGTCACTAAGGTTGATTATAATTCAATAAATATTTAATATAGCTCTATAAGGGAAACCTCATTTTCCTTTATAAGGTAATTGTATTTCTTTTCAATCTGGAGGCCATATTGTGTTCGTTACTTGTATATGTTTATGTCCACCTCTCCTAAATCTTCTTCCAAATATAATGAAACATTATATAAGCCATGCAGCAGAATATTATGTACAGTATGACATGCAGTTTTGTAGGAGGATTGCCAGTCAAAATGACCGAGTCTGTCCTAATGTTAAATGGCACAACTTATAGAGTAGGTCTAGTTAAACATTGCAATGGTAATAGCTATAAATAAAAAACAGGAATACTATGAAAGTCTATCAAACACAAACTTTTTTTTACGTCCATTACTGTTTCTAGCTTGTGGTCAGTTTCTTTTATTCAATTCATATATTTTCCCCTACCGGCTTGCTAGACCTGTCAAAGCTTCATATATTTCGTTCACGATAGGTTTTTACCTGGATGAAAGTTCGAAAATCATATGTTTAGGTTTTGGGTTGCCAACACTTGTAAAAGATCACTGTTTTGTTATAAATGTAAAGATCTTTAATTAGCTGTTATATATTACATTTAAAATAACGTACACTTAGGTTTACTCATACTATTTCATTTTTTAAATAATTTCTTTTTATCCAACTCAAAACAATATTTTAAACATAATTAAAAGTACTTATTTTTCGTTTTGGAACGTTACTGATTTTGTGTATTATAGTGCACTTATCAATACATTCTAATACAGGCATCGTATTTACTTGGAAAAGAGAAAATTCTTGTCATTTTTTTACATACAATAAATGATTTTATGATTATTTTATCGTAATTTGAAACATTTAACTGAATAAAATATTTACATCAACTGCGTGTCTGCATCATTGTAAATAAACTTGTTGCCGTCATGTTCAACTAGATGATTTAAATTCGTCGATCGCCATTTTGAAGCTATGTTCGTTAGAAGTTTTTGTGAAAGTGGTGTGAATATTTTTTTTAAGGGGAATAAAACTATAAATAAGCTTTGTGTCCGACCTCAAATAAATATATAAATAATATTGTCCTAAATTACTGTGGTTAACTATCACATTAATATATTACCATCTGTTTTCATTAGTCATCCAAAGTGATAGATGTCAGCTGTTGGCGTAATGATTTATTAGGGGTTACTTCTAGTAACATTTCGAGCTGTCATCCAGGTAAACTTAGCTCGTGAATCACTTATATACATTATATTCTAACTTCAAACTAAGACCGGAACAACATCCTGTCCCTGACCGTTAATTTATCCCTGTGAAAGGATAAGTCCATCAGTTATACATTTTTTGGCCATGCCGGGAAACAAACCTGGGACCCTTATAACTCAGTAGATTTCGGATTGCAAATACTAACAATGTTCAAATTATGTACTAGCTCTTTGGCATGTCCCCATTCATAAAATATATATTTTAATTTATTTTACTTTTTTTATTTGGTAACCTATTTGTCTATTTAGTTAAATCCATTAAAAGTACTTTTAAACAGAACCATACCAAATATATATATATGAGATTTAGAGATTAAAATACAAAAGTTTATACGTGTTAATCTTAAGGCAGAATAATATACAGTGGGACCTCCATATAACAAAATTCTTTATGTATCGAGGTTTTGGTGAATCTCTGTTTTTATATATAAAAAAATTCTATATATCAATTTTTTTTCAAGACAAATTGGGATTTCCCCCTCGTAATGAGGATAATACAGTAAAACAAATAGAATGGAGATGTCGCAAGAGGAAGAAGGAAATGTCGAGAGGGGGATGTTGTCTCCACACTTCTCACCCCTTTCCTCAAGTAGTCTTCCTCCTCTCTAAATCAGTTTCACTTTGTTCCACTTTGCTCAATGTTGTCTCTCTCTTTGTGTTGTGGACAGTGGAACGTGCAAAAAGAACCTTGTGGTCAAATTTGGTGTTACCCCGAGTATAGTGTCAACAATTATAAAAAAAAACAGGGGATTGTCGAGAAAACCTTTGAAGATGTCACACCTGACAGGAAACGTTCTGAGATGTGTAATTTTGAAAAAGTGGACGATGCTGTTTTAAAAGTGTTTGTTACAAAAACTTGCCAATCTCAGGTCCTCTTATAAAATAAAAGGCATAGGAGCTTGCTAATCATTTGAGTCTCGTGGATTTCCAAGCCAGTTCCAGTTTGGATAAATTTAACAAGTGGCATGGCATGAAAGAAACGATTGTTTCATTGGAAGGTGGAAGTGTGTGTGTGTGTGTGTGTGTGTGTGTGTGAGAGAGAGAGAGAGAGAGAGAGAGAGAGAGAGAGAGAGATACTGAATGCGACCAGTGGAAAAACATGGTTTTGAACAAGATTTTAGAAGAGCATACTCCCGAAACTATTTTTGATTTCAATGAAACCGGACTTTTCTTTAAATGTTTCCCAAACAAGACTCTTACTTTTAAAGATGACAATTGTCATCGAAGTACAGAGAGCAAAGAAAGGAAACCGAAAGAGAAGCTGGGAGTATTGGTGATAGGAAAGAGTAAGCGATCGAGATGCTTCCAAGGCGTTAAGTCTTTAGGAGTTCACTACCATTTTAATAGAAAGGCATACATGACAAGTAATATTCCTGAGTAGTGGATTAAAAATTTAAATAAAAAGATTACTAGGCAGAAAAGATTATTTGGAATAGAGAACTAGGCTAAATCATGGTTAGATTAGGAGGGATATCCAGCACACTTACCTCGGTGATACTGGAGTAGAAATTGTTTAGATATAACACTAAACACATAAACACATTGTTAAGGACAAGCTTTCACTGTCACAGACAGCTTCATCAGGTCAGGAGAGTTGACTGATGCTTTTGATTGAACTGTAAGGTTGACTGTCCACAGATGACTGTTTTTCAGTTATGACATCACTGTATAGATAGCAGCACTATGAATAATGTTAT
>CABFVX010008921.1:0-21055 GCA_902151425.1 Timema shepardi | reverse complement strand
TGGCCTCGGTCGTGTTGTCGCCTCTAGTTTTGAGGTCATAGAGTTTTACTCTCTCCGATGCTAGTAGGTCGATAGGTGGTGCCCCCGCTATATCCAGTACAGCTGCTTCGGAGACCGTGCGGTAGGCACAGGTCACCCTAAGGGGCCCTCGCCGTTGTACTGCCGCTATCTTACGCCGATAGGTCTTTTTCTTCAGGATGTCTGCCCATATTTCCACTCCATAGAGCAGGATTGAGTTGAGTACTTCCAGAAGAACTCTTCTTTTTCTAGTTCATGGGCCCATTGTGTTGGCCATGATTCTCGATAGGCTGGATACTGTCTTACTGGCTTTTATGCATGCCCTCTCTAAGTGTTCGCGAAAGGTCAGCTTTTCGTCTATCATCACTCCCAGATAGTGCAGTGCCCTTGTTGATGTCAATGTTGTCACGCTAATGTCTACGTTAAAGGGTTTAGGAAACCATCTATGACGCGTAAGCACAACCATCTCCGGTTTTTGTTTGGCTAGTTTTAACTGGTGTTCTTCAAGCCAGGTTTCGACGGCGTCAATGGTCGACCAGACCAGGAGTTCGGCCTCCTCAACGCTGTCCGCCACTACTGTGGCCGCGACGTCATCAGCGAAACCCGTTAGCTGTACTTGCCTCGGTAAAGGAATCTCCAGTAGTTCATCGTAATTTGCGTTCCATAGGTCGGGGCCCATGACCAAACCCTGTGGTACGCCAGCCTTTATCGGGTATTCTTGAGGGCCTTCTGTGGTTTTGACAATTAACGTTTTTTCGTCAAGATAATTCTCAACTATGGCCAAGTTCTCTTTTTTTATGTTGAACCGATGCTCCAGTGCGCCTCAGGATGTCATCCCATCTCGCGCTGTTGAAAGCGTTTCTTACGTCGAGCGTGAGGAGGATGCAGACTTTGCGAGATTTAAGGTTACTAGACCACGCCTCGGCTGTAATCCCTATGATCTTCTTAATCGCGCTGATCGTCGAACAGCCCTTTCGAAAGCCGTGTTGATTTTCGGTGAAGCCACCGACGCGGTCGATGTCGTTTCGAGGTCTCGCCTGTATCAGATTTTCGAGCAATTTACCGGCGATGTCTAGCATGCAGAGTGGCCTAAAAGACGAAGAAGTTAAGGGGTTCCCTTCCCTTTATCAAGGAGGACCAGTCTCTGGCGCTTCCAGACGGTAGCAAACGTGACGGTTGCAAGGCACGCTTTATATGCATTCAGCAGTAGATCCGGGAATTCCTAGGCTATGATCTTAATAACTGAAGTTGGAATGCCATTGTGGCCGGGTGCCTTCCCTGTTTTGAGGGTCCTAGCTGCATCTTGCAGCTCCTTGACTGTGGAAGATGAAACTTCACCACTGTTTGCATAGTGCCATTTTTCTCGTGGCGGGTGTTTTGGAAACAGCTCCGCAACAATGCTGTTCATTATGGCCGGGGGTTTTGGCGCTTCTGGTGAAGTCTTTCTGAGTTTTTTTAACTACAATTTGGTAGGCTTTGCCCCAAATATTCTGTTCAAGATCTTTGCAGATTTCCTTCCACATTGTCACTTTGCTTGCCTTAATGGTATTATTCAGTTCCTTTTTAGCCTTTTTGTACTCGCTAGAGTATGAGGCATGGTCAAGGGTGAGTTTTGCGACTCTCGTTGCTCGACGACGAAGTTCAAGAGATCTCTTCCTGAGCGCCGCGTTTTCAGGTGTCCACCAATATACCGGCCTGTGAGAGCCCTGGTTTTTCAGACGTGGCATGGAGGCTTCACAAGAGGTGGTAATGGCCTTCATCGTTGTCAACACCATTTTCTCCGTCTCGCTACTAGCATTGGAAGTCGGGTGGAATTTGAAAGTTGACCAACTTCGCGAAAGGGACGCTCGTTGATCCTCTAAGTTGAGCTTTTTAGCGTTCCACCTCCGTTCATCAGGACCTTTTTTAGTTGCTGGAATGGAAGACACTTCAACACTGAATGTGATGTGTTGATGATCGCTACCACTATATTCTTCCGAGGATCTCCAGTTCTTGATCCTGCAGGCCATTCTTGGAGTCCCCTGTGAGATGTCGAGAATAGACTCGTGGTACCCCGGTCTTCTGAAGGTCGAGGTGTTTCCAGTGTTCAGGACTGTAAGGTCAAGCCTTGCAGCAAAGTCTGCGACTTTGTTTCCTCTGGTGTCTGAGAAATCTGCTCCCCATTCGCTAGATTTAGCGTTGAAGTCGCCAGCTACGATGACTTCGCCACTGAAATCGCTAATAGCGTCTTCGATGCTAGCCAGATTTTGGCGGAACACACTAACCCCTTCATTAGGTGAAAGGTAGACGCTAATGAAGTAAGTCACGGAGGTTTTTATCCTGACAAGACCTTCACCGCAACCACTGTTGCTGGTGGTTACCTTGTTTGTATTTACAGTCTAGATCGCCGCATTGTTGGTTTTGTCCATGAACCATGTCCTTTCTCGTAGGTTTGAGTGTTGCTCGCAAATGATGCAGACGTCAATCTTGTCTTCGAAGACACGCTGACGTAGAAGGTTCTGCGCAAACACGCACCTGTTCAAATTTCCTTGGAGTACGCTCGTCATTTCTGTGATCTTGTAGCTTCAGCTAGTGCAACACGGAATGCCTTACAGGCCCCTGAGCCAGATATGTGGCACAGATCGTCTTTAGCATATTTGTCCGGTGTGCACAAAAAGCATTTTGGCTGCTCAGCACAGTCTGCAGACTTATGGCTCTCTCCGCCCAATTTTGTAACACGATTTGCTTCTGTCTGGGCCCTTGCAGTTGCGCGCATGGTGCCCGTATCCAAGACATTTGAAGCACCGCCTCACTCTTAACTAGGCGGATGCGACAGTTTACCCAGCTGACTTTAATGCGAGCTGTTTCTAAAATTTTATTAGCGCTTATTACGTCTATTTTACAAAACGCTGCTTGTTGTCCTCGTGGAGTGATCTTTGTAAGATTGATACGTCTTATCTCCACGCTCGGTTTGAAGTAACGATGGAGGGCCTCGCGAATGTCATCTACAGAGGTAACTCCATCGACGTCACGGATTTCGATTGTCGTCGTTGGTATAAGCGCTTTGACGGTACCGATGTTCGCAGTAGCTGATTTGACCACCTCAGTAAAAACGGAACTATCTCCATTCTTGTGGCCCCTTTCTAGTAGTACGCCACCACTCTTTGTTTGTTTGATAGACTTTATATCCACGCCAGTCGTTATGGGGTTCACTTTGGTTTTGATCTCCTTGATGAGGTCCGCATATGTTCGCCCTTCGACTGGTTGGACAAGGACAGCATTTGTTCGTGGTTTCTTCTTCTTCGTTTTTCCGTGACTGTTTAGGTTGGAGTCATCATTCGTCTGTGGCTTTCGAGCTTCACTTGGTATAGCCGCTGCGTCGTGAGCTATTTGCTTCTTCTTATGTCTCCGAGACACTTCCATCCAAGTAGCTTCCTTGGCTGGTTTTTTCAGTGTAGGCGGGTCAGAAGCTGAAGTTTGGTTAGGCGTAAATAGCTGCCTTTTCTATGGGTTGGTTATTTCCTGCGATGTTGTTTAGATTTGCTTGGGAGTAGACTGTGCCTCGGGTTGTGAAGTCATCCAGGGGGACATTTACATAGCTAATACTGTCCTTCTTGGTGTCTCCTTCGTAGCAGCTTTGAAGTCCTTTGAGGGCCAGGTTATAGGCTGTTTCAATGGACTTAGCTAGTTTCCTAATCTCGCCGTGCACATTATTCCTGTCCTTGATGTAATCGACCAGCTCATCAATCTTCGTACCGAGTCACTCCATTGGCATTTGGTGACTCATACCGTTAGGTACGGAGTTGTTTCTTTCTCGGTTGGTCGAGAAAGGAGCAATTTGGCTTCCAGTTTTTGGGGAGGCATTGCTCGTCGACTGTTCAGAGTCCATTTGGACCGCTGTTCGAACAACCTCTCCGTTCGCTTGGCTTTGATTTTGGTTATGGTATTGGTTCTGCATGTTGTTCCCACGAGTACCTAGGGAAATCATCTGTCCACTCCAGCAGAGCCCTGGATTGCTGGAGCAAGGCGACTTAATACAATGGGGTGGCACCTGGTGCCCCAAGGTTTTTGTCTTTTTATAGAGGGTTTCTACCTCGTGGCACGTTCAATTAAGACAAGTCCCCCAGTACTGCGAGACATGACCACAATATTACGGGTGTTGTTCATTTAGCACTACCCAGAGGGCACGTGTAGGAAATTAGTTAAGTTTAACCTACGGATGCGAACAACTTTTCCCCCTGTGCGTGTGTATGTATGTGTATATGCATGAATGTATGTATATATGTATGTATGTGTGTGTATGTGTGTATGCATGTGTGTGTATGTGTGTATGTGTGTATGTAAGTATGTATGTGTATATGTGTGTATGTATGTATGTATGTGTCTATGTGTGTATGTATGTATGTGCCTATGTGTGTATGTGTATATGTATATATGTATATTATTTAAATTTAAAAAGAAAATGATTGTTTTGATTGGAAATATAAACCGCTAACTCTGCGAATAGAAAATATTTCTTCAGTATTTAATGTTTAATCTTGCATAGCAATTGGCCCTTACTAACCGATGATTATGAAGCAATTCTCTTGATTTTAAAGTTGTGTGCACAAATCACTCATTTTCCTAATTTGAAATTATTTTATGCTTTTATATAAATGAATACTACTTTATCAATTGACAAAACACATTAAAAATCTCATCACATAATATATTTTTTCTTGAAAATTCACAACTATCTGAAATGAATTACAATTACATTATATATAGTCTTAGTCAACCATATATATTACTGTCTGATATAAAATTTATTTGTTTTTAATTTAATAAGCTAAAACATTCATGATTGAATGAACACTTCTGTTGAGTTATATTTTAAACTACGTAGACAGAATATTTTTCAAATTTGTAGAACATTATTAAACTTAAATATTGAAGAAACATTATAAGGAATTATTGCTTCATAATATATTGCTTATCTGGTTATACACCATTAGCCCTACAACTTTGCGATTTATTGTTTACTTATTCATAAAATATAACTCACAGTTATATATAATTTTAATTAGTAATAACTTGCATCAAAGGGGAAGTAAGCAAAGGATACAGTCGGGAAATGCATACTATCTCTCAGTCAGTAAGTTGTTTACATTTCTCCTGCTTAAAATTAATGTAAAACTCAGAATATATAAAACAATCATGTACCGTGTGTTCTCTATCGTTGTGAAACGTGTTCTCTTAACTTACATAACGGAAATAAATTTAGGGTTTTCTAAAACAAAGTTCTAAGGCTAATATTTGGTAAGAAAAGGGATGAAGATTCTGGGTAGTGGAGGAGTTTACATAATGATAGGTTACATACACCATACTAATCACAATACATTCTTAAGATAATCAAATCTCGCAAATTACTGTGGGCAGGACATGCAGCGTGAATAGAATAATCTAGAACCATGTTCAGAGTAGTGACTCGCAAACCCAATGGGAAGACCTAAATGCAGATGTGAGGATAACACTAGAATAGACTTGAAAGAGGTAGGGTGTAATGAGGTGGACTGGATAGAACTAGCTCAAGATAGGGATGGGTAGCGTAGTTTTGTTAGTGCGACAATTAACTTTTGAGGTCCTAATGTCACAGATTAGTTAAGTATATATATATATATATGTATATATTATATACATAGTTTTGTCATGGAAGAGTCATATGTTGTATGTATCCGTTTAAAGCTTCTAGTACCGGTAAATGTTGCAAAGATTAATCATAGCAGATATATTCAGGGTAGGAAGAGAGTTACTCAATGGTAAAACTTATATGATAATGATTTAAGAAGTCTTAACATGGAACACGGTTAATGACTGTAATCATAGTATAAACATTCATGTTACCTTCCATCTGTCTGCCAAGATGATCGAGGTTTCTTCAGACTATTTAAATATATAATTTTATCACTATTCATTAATAATCTCATACTCCATACTTGATAAGAATATTATCTTATTCTAGTAACACATTTTATTAATTTATAGTCATGCTAGTCATACTATTTTTCAAATCTTATGTATATAATTAATAAACTTTCATACTTTTCTAGTTATCTGGAATAGCCCATCCACTTTCCTGACAAATTTCAATTTTCTACCACACCAAAAATGTTTGTTTTCTTAGGTTTTGTAAATGTCTATTCCCCACTCTCCCCCGAACACCAAACGAAAGATTCTCGTTTTGAAATTATAAATGTTCAGATTGTTTTATTTATATAGTGTTGCCCCTATACATTTATGTAAATATTCCAATTTCATACCGTGGGTTTTATTCTATTATCTTAGGAATTATTTTACTTCTGATTATGTTTAGAACTGTGTTTGAATATTGGTCTGGTGTCCTAGTATGTAATTTCCTTGGTGGTTTCTATCTCCCTCCAGTGAAAATACAAGTGCACTTCTTCTATATTCTAGTCTACCTCATCCCCAACACATTGGCGTACCTGTATTTAAGAGTATAGCTTGAACGGGTAGTAAGACGTGTTGCTAAAAACAAACAAAGCTTCATAGTCGATATAGCTATGCTCTATAGTTTCAAGATAATGGTGATTGATGAATTGTAGCTGTCCCTTGAGGGATATTTCATCCTCTGCATTGAAGGTCACACATCCAGGAGCTAAACCAGAGTGCCGGAAGTTTGGTCGACATGGATTTTAGAACTTATTTTTATAAACATTACAGAATATATCTGTGATTAAGGTGCTTGTTCCACACACACACACACACACACACACACACATATATATAACCCTACTATCATCTTGTTGGTAATCCTGTATTTAAATACTATTATTATGACAATTGACAGCAGTAGATACTTTAACGACGCCATATTATTTGCACACAGAAAAACCGGGTTGAACTATTCCACACCCACATAAACGTTATTTTGAGGAGTTTGGGGTAAAACGCAGGCTTGTAACGAACTAAATATGTTAATATATTACAAAGTTGAAAAATTTATAGTTAGATGAATTTTAACTTGGATTTTAAAGAGTGAGCTAGAATAGCTAGACGAATTATACAATACAGGTGTTTTATACAATATTAATATAAGATATTTACGTTTATTTTGCGCTAATTTAAGGTAAAAGATGTTTTATACAATATTAATATAAGATTTTTACGCTTCTTAGTACATTTATTTAAGGCGCTACAGCTTCTAAAACAGAATTTGTGTCCAGAGATCAGAGCGGGGCCCTGATAGGAAATTCAATTCTATATACAAACATATAATTGTGCATAGGCCTTGACCCTAAATATTTGAGCAATTTGACCAAATCTTGAGTAAGTATAAAGCTTATATATATATAAAGTCCATATATAAAACCCTACCATTATCTTGTTGACAATCCTGTATAAAGTCTATATATAAAACCCTACCATCATCTTGTTGACAATCCTGTATTTAAATACTATTATTATGACAATTGACAGCAGTAGATACTTTAACGACGCCATATCGATATATATGTATAGAACAAGCACCTTAATCACAGATATATTTTGTAATGTTTATAAAAATAAGTTTCTAAAATCCATGTTTAGATTTTAAAGTAATAAGACAATAAGTATATATATATAGAACAAGCACCTTAATCACAGATTAAATTCTAAAATCCATGTTTAGATTTTAAAGTAATAAGACAATAAGTAAAAAGATTATATTTTTTATATTAATTAAGAGATACTGATCCTCTCTAGTTACCCCGGAATGAGTTAAGGATAAGTACTGCTCTCTAGTAAACATGGAATGAGTTAAGGCAAGTTTCTTCTGCTGCCATCTATCAGACAAGTGGTACCGCAATTGAATGGATACAATTCAGGATTCTATGGGTATAATGCAAATATTTCTAGTGGATATAATTCAGACTTTTTATTTGTAATGCGTGTTTAAGAAAATGTCTGAATGGCTACCATTCAGAATGGATACAATTCAGGATTTGGTGGATATAATGCAAATAATTACAGTGGATACAAATCAGGATTTTTGTTAAAGTCGTTTATTTGAAAACTGTCTGAATGGCTACCATTCAGAATGGATACAACTCAGGATTTTGTGGGTATTATGATAATGGATACAAATCAGACTTTTTATTTGGGGCACTTGTGTAAGAAGTGTCTGAATGGCTACCATTTAAAATGGATACAATTCAGTCGTCTCGATTCAGGAACCACGGAGGATAAATAAAGTCTCGGGTCACGTTCAGCATTGAGCCTGTTTCTATTGTGGAAAGTGGAACAAATTATTGATGAAGGAGAAGAAAAAGTAAGCATAGGTTTCTGAAGGGAAAATGGGCAGAAACCTCATCAAGTTTAGGTAATAGAATCTTGTAAATGTCCCTCACAAAATTTCACAAATTGTTCGATAAAAATCCGCCATTGCCGAAATATTTTTGCGGACCCCTTGGAAGATTACGCGAACCTCCATAGGATTGGCGAACCACAGTTTGGGAACCAATGGCTTAGTTGTTTGAATAACATTCATTGTGTATACTACAATAACCCCATGCCTTCTTTGGTGCTGATTGACAGCTCACAACTGACTTCTGACAGTCAACATTTAGGTATATACACAGCTGCTAAACGCATGTTTTTGCAGATCATATGTTACGGCGTAGGGATATATAATTTGGTCTGGTAACTTTAAAAGCTGTCAGTCAGCGCCAAAGAAACCATGGGGCTATTGTATGTGCTAGTAATTTAATCTCATTTATTCAAAGTGTTTAATATAATATTCAACATATTTACCAATCGTGTAAATAATTGTTCTGTATACTTTAGCTGCTTAAATTATTTTATATTGTTAACATGCATTTGGTGATAAAAATGTTTATAATATTATTTTTACTTTCTCGCTACACTACAAGTAGGGATCGTAAAAGAATCGAAGTCGAGATTTTGAAGAATTTCGATGTTTTATTACCCCTCGAATCCGAAAAAGTTGTTTTTGAATTTCCGTCTGTCTGTCTGTACTTTAGAGTAGAACCTAAACTATATGACCGATTGGGCTAGAAACTTGTTATCTAAGGTTTTTATAGGGTTTCCCAAAGGGGTTTTTGGTATTAGATATCTAACTCTTGAATTAAAGTTAGTTTACCGAAGGGTGAAAAGAGAAAAAAAATCGATTTTATTAAAATCGGCTCTAACGATTTTCATTAAATTTCATTTCGAAGCATTAATCAATAAAAAAAAGCTACACTGATAGACACATCATTATAGACTACTTCTTTTTACAGGGCCTCTACACGATCAGTCATACTGTCAGTAATAATTAATACTGACAGTCCGACTGATTATGTAGAGGCAGTACTGATGGACTGATGGATGGACTGACTAAAATACTGATGTGATCCGAATTTTCTGATCACATCAGTCTCAGTCCATCAGTCTTGCAATTGGTGGGAAAGACTGACACTTTTCGGGTTTGCTACTTTAGGTAAAGTTCAAGTATATATAAAAATACACAAAATCTATAAATATATATATATATATGTTCATATGTTCATAATAACCATTTATGCACGCATTATATTTACCTATAGCCTAGGCCTAACGAATTTGAGGAAAATCGTCCAGATTATTTAAAATGTATATAATCACAAAATTATGTTGGTTGAAATGTCATTAATCATTAAAATTTATCGTGCAGATAATTCCATATGAACCAAGATCCAAGCTCTTAATGACAGTAGAAATATTATTACCTCTAATTAAAATATAAATTACTTATAAAACCATAGCTTATTTATTTTAAGATAATAATATCAGATTTCACTAAATTGAAGATCGTGAAACTATTTTTTCCATATGCATAATAATGTATTCATAGTAATAAGTTTTGCCAATATTTAAGTTCTATAAAATAATGCCTTTTTTTGTATTAATAATGACCAAACAAGTTCAAATAGCTAAGAAATTAAAACATCATAAACTGCTTAAATTATTATTTTTTTCTTGGAAAAGATTATTTATACAATGGCTGTAAAAAGTGATTTTTATTATTATTATTATTATTATTATTATCATTAGCACCGCGTCTTACTACCCGTTCGGGGTATTTATTTCGTCATTCTTGATATGCAATGTGTCAAAAACTTTGGGCAATCGATTACAGCCATTTATGGTTTACTAGATTGTATATTCTGTGTTATTGATTCTGGAAAACCTTAACATATAAAATAAACATAAGGCCTATCTAGCTATTTAACACATTATGCTCATTCTCGGTTTTGAAACTTGACGTTTTCCAGGTTTTGAAAGAATTAGTCTTTATTATTTTAATAATGATTATATATATATATATATATATATATATATATATTCTTTGTAGTTCACAGTGATCAGTGACCACAAGTAGAACACAAAATCTAAAAGTTATTGCAACTTGTTTCAANATATATATATATATATATTTATAGTTTCTTTGCAGTTCACAGAGATCACAAATAAAACACAAATATAAAAATTACTACAACATGTTTCAACAATGAAAAAACACCGGCAGTGATATAAAGATCAATATCAAATAGGTATAGTATCACCATGTGAAGAAAATTAAACTTTATTTTTTCTAATGGATCGACATTTTGTAAATTCTCGCAAAGTAAAAAAAGTGTTGCTATAAAAACTACAAGAACACTGACCACAGGTCCAGTTCCCTACTCTCCCAAGTTAAACCACGTGACTAACTCCACGAACATAAAATATGGAAAGGGAAAGTTTAATTAATCTTCTGGGTTATTTTTCTGCTATTGCACAGAGTGTTACAGGATTAAACAGCCAAAATTTGGGAAGTGGTAGCAGATCAACAAACTAGCTCAAAATATCCTTGGGAGATTAGCTAGTTTTCTTTTCCTATTAGAGCGAATAATAAAATCTAAACAAAACTACACATACATTTAAGTATTCAATAAAATATTACAATTATTATTTAATAGTTTATTTTGTTGAAAATGATAGCCTCCAATACAGAGACAAGTGAGCATAGTACTGTACCTATCAATGAAAGAACGAATGGCTGACCAACATTGCGTTTATGTCAATATTTGACTGTAAAAACTCCTAAAGTAATGAATAAATAATTATTCCTTAAATGTCAACTTAGAGGAAATTTAACGGTGCAAAGCCTTCAAAGCAAGTTTTAGCTTATATTTTTTATAACATATTCCTCCTAAGTTAATCATAATATCTAAAAATAATGAAGGGTTATATAAATGATAATTAAATATATAACAACTTTTATACTAAGGTGTATTTTATGAACATACTATTTTTAGTTTTATTTTATTTTTAATGCAGAAAAACGTGTTTTTGTAAGTAAAGAAAGAGACATCTTATTGCTAATGTAAAGGTAAGTTTAAAGGCACGGAGGAGTGCGGCAATGGCCACTATTCAGAACTGCTTACGGCAACCTGGTTTAGCAACTGGTTGTGTCACTTTACAGGAAGAGCATAAAATGTTATTCAAGGAACTGCTTTAATTCTTCAATGATAATTCCTTTAACATTATATGCCTGATAGATATTGAGTATGAAGATATTACGAATTAAATCTGACCTGAGGAAGCCACCGTTATTGCTGGGAAAGGAAGTTCTACCAATGAACCAAAAGAGGATGAAGACCACTAAAACTAGAATGAGGAAAGTGTCTCGTCAATGAAATACTTGTTGGAGAGTGCACGGATTGGTCTAAGGTTCATTCAATGAATGTACAATGTGGAATCGAGAGAGGAAAAATGATAGACTCTAAGATAAGGATACAGAGAAGATAGTGATTTAAACATTAAACAAAAAGCAACAACATATAGTCGACTATTTAACTGTGCAATAATAGATTTCAATAATAATGATTCTGTTAGTGATATTTTGTTTTATTTGTCGCCACCCCTCCGAATAAAGGTCAAGGGAAAACGCGTTTCGGTTTTATTGAACTTAGGACATAATGAGCATTATGAGTTCTTAAGGTTCATAATAAGCGGAGTGATCATAACGCCTTAAGTCCTGTGGCCACTGGTGTGGGTTGTTCTAAAACCAAGAATAAAAGAAAGGTAATACTTTTCAAGTTACTTAGTGAAAATCTATGGAGTACACCTAAGCATAGTTTGTAAAATCACATATATCGAGCGTTGAGCCTCGATATTACTGTGAGTGTATAGCTTAACTCAACCAACCAAGACATTTTAAACTTTTCCAAAGTTGCTAGGGAAGTATTTAGGGTGTGCACCTTACACTTTTATTTAAATCTATAGTCGTACTGACGTATTAGATATCGTAACTATCGATTCGGGTAGCTAAAAAACTAATAAACATAGATAACTATATCTTGACGTGAACCTACGTTTTTAGGCTAGCCTTAGTTTTTGGTATTAAACATAATGTGAGCCTGAAATATTAAACTGCGTAATTGCTAGTGTGGGTGGATGTCATTTAAATCTTACACTTGGTAAGGTTACAAGAGGAACTAGTGGAAGCGCATTTCAGGCGTTTCTTTTTACTTTGATATATATAATGTGAGTCTTACGCCTTAGACTGCCTGACCACCAGCGTGGGTGAATATAAAAAAACATAGATCTAGAAAACAGAAACTTTTCATATGATGCACTATGGGAAAACAGAGTGTGCACAGATAGGATGTTTTTAACTTATTTCTACATTTCATGCCTAATTACTTTAGTCACGTGATTGTAATGTTAAAAGGTATTCAATATTGTTCATTTTCACTACGTGCCGTTTAATATAATAGCGCTTTATTTATACTAAAATTCTTTAACAAGGAGACATTTGATCCTTCAAGTCTTTAACCACGTTATCACTGGTGTTGATAGCTCCAAAACCAAAGAACATAACCACCATCAGAAATGAATTGCCCTCGAGCGTTAATTTTTGTCCATAACGCGAGCCTGACGCTTTAGACGAACTTTTTTCAAACTGGGCTCTTCCAGCTACCTCGGGCTCCATGAGACAATTTTATAAGAGTTTTTATTGTTTTTCACAGTATAAAATACCATCATTAATTAGGAGTGTCAATATTTGCAATATGAATAAATGACATTTGCCAAAAGTTCAACCAGAATATGTGAGATTTTTCGTTTGTTTTATATTTATATACTTTTACAATTTAACTGTCTTTATTGATTTTAATGATATTTGTGTAAAAGAGTTTATTATGGCTCCAGCATGTATTTTTTCTGGTTCAAGGGCTTCTTCCGTCCTGAAATATAAAGCGACTTCAAATTAAATTAACTTAGAAAGATGATACTGTACACAGGAAAAAGTGAGAGTGTAAAGTTGTTTTTAACTTTTACATATATTACAAGCTTAAAGACGTAAATCTGTGTCCACATTACGAGCCTAACTACTTTAATCCCGTGATCGATCACCTGTTGATGATATTAAAAAGGGGTCCAATATAGTTTACTGTCAGTATGCGCTGTTTAATATAGTAGTGACTCGTTTATTACGTGTGCAACGCCGGGCACTTGCAACTAGTCTTACGTGAAAATTGTAGTGCCTTTCCTCTAAAACCCTAACTCTCTCTATATTACCTACTTCATTAGTGTAAATAACACCAACACCTGCTATTCTCTCTCCCTACGCTTATTCGGGTTCTTTTACTTTGTCCTAACTCGTCATACATTTCTTCTTTTATAAAGCCGTCAACAACTTTTTTGTTAAACGTGAAAATAAACAGGTCTTAATAAAAGAGGTAGTTTAGAGAAGGGTATCTTGGTGTAAATGCACTCGCATTAATAAGGATAAATTATTGTAAGATATAACATCTAAGAAATCCAGTCCATGAGACATTAGGTTTTATAATTTTAAAAAAATGGCTACAAATAACTAGTGAACCGAATATCGACATAGTCGTAACGGCATCGATGGCTATAAAAAATATGTGCATACAATAGGGCACTACGTGATCGAAGACGCTTATCTTTCAGTGTATGTAAATACACACGAGGTGCTCTCTTCATTTTGCCATCTTATCTTTCAGTGTATGTAAATACACACGAGGTGCTCTCTTCATTTTGCCATCTTATCTTTCAGTGTATGTAAATACACACGAGGTGCTCTCTTCATTTTGCCATCTTATCTTTCAGTGTATGTAAATACACACGAGGTGCTCTCTTCATTTTGCCATCTTATCTTTCAATGTATGTAAATACACACGAGGTGCTCTCTTCATTTTGCCATCTTATCTTTCAGTGTATGTAAATACACACGAGGTGTTCTCTTAATTTTGCCATCTTATCTCAAAGCTAAAGCTGGTTCACTCCCTCTAAACAGCCTACCTCATCTCTATTACCCTTAGATTCAGTATTTAATAATAATGTGGCTAAACCGGTTGTCAATGGGATTTTGTCTAAAACAATTACCTAACTTACTATCTGGTCTTAAGGCACTCGCCATTCGATCATATCCTGACAATCAACCTTCTTCAAATCC
Organism: Timema shepardi; assembly: GCA_902151425.1. Classification (NCBI taxonomy): domain Eukaryota; kingdom Metazoa; phylum Arthropoda; class Insecta; order Phasmatodea; family Timematidae; genus Timema; species Timema shepardi. The sequence goes on along the minus strand of CABFVX010008921.1, from coordinate 6,573 downwards.
ATTTACAGATTATCCTCCCATTGACGTGTTGACCTACCAAGGGGTCTTGTCTCTTCAGGTTCCCCAACTCAAATTTGGTGTATATGCCTGTCATCACCCGTACGTGCCACATGACCATCTCACCTCAATTTGCGCGCACCTTGATTATTCTAAGATTATGTTTGGCTATAAATACCATCAAGCTCTTCGATGGGAATCTTTCTACATTTTTCTGTTTGTTCATTTGTCTGAGCCCCAGATATCCTCTCAGTACTACTGTTAACAACAAAATAAAATACTTTTAATTGGTTGTCACCAGATTGATCTGCAGGCACTTCTTATTGATACAAGTTGGAGGGAGAGTCCATAACATTTATTCATGTTTATATCAATATATTTTTGGAAATTCCTGACATGATGTATAACACATGACCTCTCAATCGGTTACGTGTGATGGAAAGAATAATCTAATGTTATACGTACTTCAACTTTCACATAATAGATAATCAACTAAATCTAGTTATGGAACGTGATACTGACTGTGGAGCAAATAGATACCAATATAAGAACAGTATTAAATGGTTGTACCATCCTCATAGGTGTAATTTAAGCAAACAATTTCATGTTATTGAAATGAGAAATGGCATTTAATATAATAGTAGTTTTGAGGTTTTTCTGAAAAGATTGTTTTAAGTACGAAAGTTAGATTAGATTTGCACGCTTTTCCTTTTGGCATCCTGTGGAGTGACTATGTTAACATCACTGTAACTCTTTATGTTAATCTTTGTGTTATCTCTTTAACTTATTTCAAAATAATATTGATTAGTAAACACTGGCTTATTATCTGGGAATACAAGTCCTGTGCCACTAAACCATACTGTAATGTATTAAATCATCAATCTTAAAATCAATATTTGCTCAATTTCCGACGAAGTTGTATTTTAATAACCCTCCCAATTACTTTTTATTTATAAGATTATGAATCCTAGGACTCAATGAAAAAAAAACAACAAGCTTACCTATGGTGGTAACAATGTCCTTGGCCATTTGTCTACCTCACCACCAAACATTAGCCAATAAACTTAGTTCTTCACTACCTACGACCAGCTGTTCACGTACAGCAAGAAAAACGCCGTGACAAATATTCAAAAATGTTTCACGATATTAATTTTTATTTATTAAGCTACCTTTAAATAGTTTAAGTAAATACAATTAATGCATATCATATGTCTAAAAAGGTATTGGTGACACTTTAAATAGTAGACCTACCCTAATTAGATTAATGTTATGTTAATATTTCTAATTTTTGTCAAACCCTTTGAGACAAATATACCGTGATCATTGGTTTTATCCTTGGTATGTGGAGTTCCCAGAGTCCCTCCTGTGTTCTTTAGTTTGGCTTTTCAAGGCTAATACATTTAAACCCAACTTTGTAATTATTAATTTAGATCGTGACCGATTAAAAAAATCCACTTAACAATATACCAATGGCATAGTGATGGAGTCTTAGAGGGAGAAACCCTCTATCGTGTTAGACTAAAATTGTCACTTAATCTAAATAACTTTGAAACTAGAAATTCTCAAATTGAGAGGCGCAAGGACCTTACCAGGGGGTGGGAGACCATTTAAGACAAACCAGCTCATGTTTTACTGCAGTTTATATTTGTTACTAAGACCAGCACCGATTTGAAGTTGAAACTATAGAAAAAATACCAAATGGTTTGTCAACTATCAGTGTTTGAAGTAGGTTAGGATTTAGTAACGAGTTATAGATACCTACAAATTGATTTTAAAGATTTTTGAAAGTAAATACAACACACACTACTCCTAAATTTAGTTCACTGCAATTAAAACAATCCACCTTATCCACCCCACTACGATCTGACTGACACTTGGTTAAAGTCCAACTACATTCATGCAGCCAGGAATATACTCATACGACCCATACCCCAGCAATTTTTACTTGAATACAGGTACGTAATTGTTTTGATGGTTGATGACTTTTTGATATTTCATTTGCACCCGAGTGATTTATAATTTCTGGTACCTTGACATTGTTGTGGGTTTGGTGCATGGTCTTGGTGTACTTTTATGAAGTTAAACTATGCAGAAGACTGTAAAGTTGGGTATTAAAATAATAGGTTAAGATAGCTAAAAAACAAAAATTTCTCAAAGAAAAGGGGTGGGGGGGGGTGTATACCTTTTGAGAACCACTTTTCTTAAAGCATGCATGTTCAATTATTTCCTGAGGAGGATCCTTAGGATCCCCAAAGCCCCTAACGTTTTAGAGTATTTCCTCCCCAATTCTCCTTGCAACTATTCCATTATAGTATACCTATTAATTTCATCAGAATAATTCATTCCGGATAATGAAGAACCTTTCAAAAGGGCTTCTTTTGAAGATTAGATTGAAACGTTAAATCACTTTATTTATGACCTGCTTTTAAAAGGTCTCATCTCATAAGTGTGTGGGGAAGTAGGCCCTATGTTATTTATTCTTTCCCTGATATCACACTTTTTTCGTTCATTTTGTGTTGATTTATATAGGAAGAGTAAATATAATTAATATAGTTCCTTATAGTAGCAGAACATATTTTTCAGAAAATTAATAGGACCAGATATTCTTAAAGATGAGATTGATAATGCTTAGCCTAACTTATTCAATAATAGTGGTATTGTAGTTTTTACACATTGTTTAAAAAACATTACCATTGGATTTTTTTCCATTGAAATTATATAATAAGTTTGTTCATATCTGTTAATCGAAAAGATTGCAATAAAACAAAGCTTTTTATTATTATTTATGTGAGTAGTAATACAGTAGAATAAATATATACATATTGTTTTCTACGCGTGCGCACGCACGTCCACAAGCACACGCACACACACACACACATGTATATATGTAGAAATTGTTGCTCTCCTTAAATAAAAGGTGATGTTTATGGCCTGTTCTATGGTCTGCCAAACAAAACATCATTGTCATATTATAATAATTTTTAAAAAATCCTTAAAATACACGTGTTTCTAGTAAAGTCATAAGTTTTATGCCATATTTAATATATTAAATTAATTTACGAAATTAAAGTTTTTATGTAAAAATGAGATAGCATTAGTTGGTAGAGAGTGTAAAAAATACAATGTAAGGGAAAAACTACCCTAAATAAATCCAATCGATGTTTTGTCACGAGGCCTACATTTGTGTGAAGGGTGGATGGAAGTACAAAGTACCAGTTGAATGTACTGGGTTTGATACCTTGAGAGTCGGTTTTATAACACGCTTGGTGGATTTTAAGCTCTTTTATTGGATCCGCGGTCTAAGACTTCTTGCTTGCTATAGACTCGACTATCGGGAGGTCGACATTGGAATCCCTGTCAGGTTTACAGGTACTTAGAATTATTATAGGTTTGATTTCAGAAATTATCATGGAGCAGTTCTAAATAAGTATTTTTTTTATTCAATCTTCCCATAGCTCGTGAACGGTATCGACTGATTTTGAATAAAATAGTTTGTGTAAACTATAATTTGAGGCACAGCTACAGCTAAAAAAATTATTTATTCTTCAGATAATTGTTGGGACACATTGGAAGTTATCAATCAAGTTGTGCAGTATTATTATAGTCATTTAAATAAATTGGTCTTACTGCTGTTGAAAATTGACCACAATGCTTTGAATACAAGTATTATAAGGCATCACCTTTGTGATGATTATTGTTTAGTCATTTTATGTTTATTTTCTTATTGTTTGATCAACAATTTATTTTGTGAAACCATTCACCATCTATTTGTTGGATTTTAATGTTCAACGTCTCATATTTGAGATAAATAATAATGTTTAATGTATTTTTATTTAAATTGTAAGTGTGATTAATTTAATAGCCACAGATCATATGAGTCCAGACTACATTAAAAAAATAATCTTTTGTAAATATATATGTCCTAGAATCTTTTGATCAATTCCAAAGTTCTCATTATATCAATGTTGCTAATAAAACTTACCCAATGCATCCAATCGATGGTTAAACAGTGGCCTTCTAGCCTTCTGGTTTAGATCCCAACGAGTAACCCCACACCTACATCTGTGTATCGTTGCGTTGTGATGGAAGGGACTGTTAACCCCCCTCTCCCCCTTCCCCCCTTGCCAAATACCCGTGTCTGACTTGTTGCAGGAAGGTGCGCTGACCAGGGACAACAGTTGTGGAGCAATTACAACGGCTGCTCTTACTCCTCCTTGACCTTAGCTTCTACGTTCTATTGGCTGGCCTCTTACCACCAAGATACACAATCTATCAGGGGTAAGTACATTTTAATGGGGGAGTCAACAGATCACTACAAGGTCTCAAATTCAGCTGACCATATGTCCCGTTGTATCGTTTATTTGATATGTTCCGTTGTATTAGTAAAAATTACAATTTTGTTCAGATTTTTTATAAAAACTTTAAAAATAGTCAATAATAACTTAAAATCATGCTTGAATATATGGTTATAGATAACTAGTGTAGTTTTAGAATAGTTTTGATTCTGCTCGTGTGTTGGTTGCAGCATACGCTACGCATGTCACAGACCCTTAATTTTTTAAATACATTTTGAAAGTTTTAAGCCTCAGTTTTTGAATCTTGTTGTGTAAAGTATGAGTACGATGAAATACAGCCCCCCTCTACATCAACCCAAAGGTTTTTGGTGAGTTCTTTGAATAATCATTTTTAATATATTTACTAAATGAAAAAAAATAAATTATTCGTTTAAACAAGTCTGTTATTAAACATTTAATCAATTTAATGTTTGTTTTTACCACGGCTGCTAGACCCCATTCATTGTTGGCCTCATGCACAGAAGACGAAGCTCCGGCTACCTTTTATTTGGTCTATGGTCGAAACTTGCCTTGGAATTAGTCAAACTAACATTATGCCGCGAAACTTCTAAAACTTAAATAGAACCCTTTAGACCTGCTTCTAAAATATAATACGTTAGGAGTATCACATTTTTGTTTGAATCCCTTAATATAAAATTCCGTAGTTTGGGTTTACAAATATCTATTGAATACCATGTTTATGAATATTTCAATATTCTGACAATTAGTAGGTAGTACTGGTCCGATATTTATGCCAACGCCATAGCTAAAGAAAATGTATGAATATCAAATGGTGCGATACCATTTTTGGAGTGTTTTTTATGCCAAATTAAGACAACTCTTTACATAATGTAATTTATGTGTAAAAACAACATTTTAGTTTATATAGTATATAATAAAAATTACTCTAAAATTCCAAATTTATACACTTCTCTTGAGTTCATGAATAAATGATGGTTAAAATTTATAACATGTTTAAAAAATCGGTTTTATTACAAACTCACAACTATTCCTTTAACATTACTTCTCTATAAATACTCTAATTACTGTTTTTAAATGTTTATAGTATTTTTTTCAATTTAATGGAAATTAAAGTTTGTAGGATTTGTTTATGCTTTTAGTAGATATTATTATTATATTATTTATATCGAATAATGACACATGGACACTGGAATCAAACCCAACTGTCTCCAGGTGTAATTTTTCGATCAATATTCGTGTCACCTCAACAGGCAGCTATTAGTGGTGATAAAAATGACTTGTTTGTGCCCGTAGCCCTAAAACTAGTTATCTATATTTTCATGCACGGCCCTAGTTGGAGGAAGGGGGGATTCAACCCCACTCCCCCCAGAAAGTTGACCATAAAAACTGCCTTATTTATGATTTGAACAAAACCATAAAACATGAGCGGTTGTTGCTACCACCATTCTCATGTTTAAGAGTACATTAAAAAAATCGATTTGTGATGGCTTTCATTAATCACTCAACAAAACAAAATATTGACAAAGAAAATATGAGTATTAGAAAATGTGGAGAGAGCTGTGGAAGGGGGTAAGTCTTTGAGATAGGAGAACACAAAACCTTTCAACTGGAAACTATTCGAATGATAATTCCGAGAACATTTAGCAAAAGAGTTGGCAAAGATTCGGAGAGCTGGTACATGATAAATATAGATGGAGGGGTGCGGGCGGTACAGCTATATGTCCCAAACTGCGACAGAACAACCAGCAGTTTGAGAACAGACAACCAGCAGTTTGAGAACAGACAACCTGGACGGTGACGTGTGAATGATTCTGGTTTTGTGAGTTTAGTATGTGGTGTAGACGAGTGTTATTTATTTATTGTACAGGTTAAAATTGTTTACTTAATCTGGATGCTGAATTTTGTTTTCTGAATTAAAACTATGAATTCCAGCAAATGAACAAAGCACTCTAGTCTTTTGAGGTTTTTTTAAGGGAGGCTTTTAGAAAATACAAACATATTTTTTGCAGTCAAAATTGATAGTTCTTACTATTTAATTGTTGTTGTTTTATGTGTATTGATAATAAATATCAAACGTGACAGCTGCAAATCACATTATTTGACGAGTATACACTTATATGAAAACGGTTTTCAATAACTTTTGTAACTGTCGGAAAGTTTTCTTCCTATCCGAACTGACTGTAGACCGGGTAGTATGAAGAGCAGGTTGACAACCTAGGGCGAAAACAACCCCAACCCCAACCCCAACCCCAACCCCAAC
>CABFVX010008920.1:0-21059 GCA_902151425.1 Timema shepardi | reverse complement strand
TTTCAACCTTTTTCCCCACATTTTTCACGGTTCCTCAAAAAAGGGTCGTTACTTCGAGAGGGACGCTATTCCCGGGGTCGTAGAATTGAGAGTTGACTGTATTTAGAAAAGTGCTCCCCCAGAAATATTTTGAAAACTGGATGCCTCTAAAAGCAATTTAAGTTAGTACTCATACAGGATTTTTGTATAAATTTCATTCCCTATAAACTCTTTGGAGTGGTCATCACCTAGAAGTTTTTGGAAATATGGGTGTCTCTAAAATTTATTTAGAATGTTACTTGCCTGATTTTTTAATCTTTTATTTATGTGCCTCCAGGAAATATTTGAGGTTGTCCTCCCCCATTTAGTTTTTAAAAATGCAATGCCCTTGAAAGCAATTTGGAATAATTAATCATCCTTGCCTGAATTTTTTTTCACAATTAGATATCTTTAAAAGCTAAAAGTGGTCTTCCATCGACACATTTTTGAAAATTGAATACCCAAAACTCCAGCTCCCTCCTTGCATCCATGGGGTGGAGGGCTAGATACCCTAGCTCATGCATTTTTTTAAATAGTTTTCTTTTAGTTTATAAGAACATAATGTATCTCATTCGGCCACAGCTCCACCCACATTTTTTAACGAAGTTTTTTTATTATGTAAGATATTCCGGGGAAAAAGAATTGTAACACCATTCTCTACACACAGTGAATTATTGGGTTCAAGGCTGCCCACTGAAAAAATTGTCAGTGACTACAGTTACCAAATAAATAATAATGAATCGCCGATGCCCTCTTGTAAAGTTGGGGTCCTTCAAGCATATTTTGTTCCAAATTAAATACATATGTGGCCAGTAAAGTAAAAAATATCATTCGGGTTCTCTTCTGTGTGGAACAAGCATGAGCTAAAAACTAGTGTACTTAAATAAACTTACATACTTCTTCTTATGACTAATATTTAAAATACAAATTACAAAAAACATATCAAAGGTATTCTGACTTCTCCAAACTCTCAACTATGTTTATGTTTCAATATAATTCACTCATTATTATTCCTAAAACGTCGCAATTATATGCGGGTAAATTCTAATTTAGGTTGGTACCACTATTAAAGTGTCTTTTTGTTTTTTAGCTGATCTGTGTCTATGCCTATGAACTTGTTTATCATTTGAGTCATGTTCTTAGTTATAACATGTATTGTCAAGTCAAAAACTGGTTAGTTATTTCCATAAACTTTTGTACTCTGACAAGTTATGGGGCCAGGCTTGTGGTGATTTGTGGATTTTAGGATGGGTAAAGTTATAAGTCAAGTGTGCGCAGTAGTACGCGTGAACTACGTGTTTGCCTGTTTGTGACGCCGTTGCCAATCACCATAGACATAATGGTTTTAGAAGAAGATAAAATGTACAGAATTCCGCTTTTCGGTGGCACTAATTTCGACAACTGGAAGCTCTGGGTAGAAACTCTTCTAGATGAAATCGATTCGTTGCTCTTTATTCAAGGTGACTATCGGGATTTGGTGAAAATTGCGTTTTGTGATAATGCTGAAACAAAGGTGGAAAAGGAAAGCGAGTTGGACAAGCTTCAGAAATCCGATCCCAAGTGTGTCGCATATTATACAACTAATCTCATACACCCACTTGGATTGTTTGAAGGATAAGAACACTACTTATGATATATGGCAAGTGCTTCGTAATACTTACGCTCGGAAAGGTATTACTAATCAGCTTTTACTGCGCAAAACCTTAGTGATGAATTTAGTTTTACTGTGTCAACGTAAGTGGCTTGTGATGGATCTGTGTGGTTGCTTGACTCTGGTGCCACTGAGAATATGATCAGTGATCAAAATATTAGTTTGATAGGCATCTCTTATTTGAGATCTAAGTCTATCAATATAAAAATTGCCAAATCAGGATCGATGTTGTGTGCTGAAGAGATCGGATATAAACACGCATCTATGACTCACAAAAGTAATCAAAACTTTATCAAACTTTCCAACGTACTTATTGTTGCTGGATTACAAATTAATTTGCTCTCAGTAAAATGAACGCTAATGGGTTTAAAATTGTATTTGAAAAGGGGAACTCTACCATTCTGAAAGTCGATACTTTTGTGCCTGCTGCCAGTCGATCTGGTAAAGTGTATACAATTTATCTTTCCCCTCGCGAAAAAGCATGTGCCGGTGTTGCTAGTTCCATTGTAGTATCATCTGATTTATGGCAAAAGGGGCTTGGTCACATAAACAAAACTGGTTTAGCCACCTAAGTAAGATTTTAGATGGAATGAAGGTTGATCCAGCATCGATCCCCAATTTATGTGACTCTTACATACAAACTAAACAAATACGCCTTCCTCACACAAGGCCACGCAGTGTATCTAAGCACCCTTTGGAGGTCATACACCGTGATCTTGTAAAGCCCACTAAGCCCGCATCATATGATAAAAAGAGGTATTTGTTTACCCTGATTGATGACTATAATCACTTTATAGCCATTTACACTCTAAAGGCAAAGTCTGAAGTATTTTTATGCTTTAAGCAATTTGAAGCTATGGCAACAGCTCACTTTAACCTAAAGATAAACCGATATAGGTCAGATAATGGCGGTGAATTTGTGTTGCGGGCAATGCTCAATTATATAAAAAAAAAGGAGGCATCCAGTTAGAGTTTACGATCAGGCATACCAGTCAGGAGAATGGTGTCGCAGAAAGAATGGGACATAGCATCTTGGAGAAAACACGCAGCTTACTCCTTCATTCTTCTCTTGATAAGTCACTTTGGACGGAGGCCGTTATAAATACAGTCTAACTAATAAACGGATCGCCTACTAAATCTCTTGGAAACCAGTTTCCAGAAGATCCGTGGTATGGTCAAATTTAATGTTTTTTTTTGCTGTGTAGCACATCTTCGATTACCTAATAAAGTTGTTAAAATATACTTGACAGCCGCTCGAAAAAGTGCTACTTTGCTGGTTACTGCCCGAATGGGTACAGGTTCCACAGGAACGAAAAGTCATACGTGTACATGATATAATACTTGATGAACATTCGTTCATAACCAAAGATGTTATTGGTTCAACACCCTCCTGAGTTACCGAGGTCATCGGCTCGACTACAAATGAAGTTTTTACTGAGGAATTGCAGGAGGAGCCGTCTTCAGGAGGAGAACCAGAGACACTTTTTGACGAAGAAGAGACTCCTGGACCTAGCGAAGAACTTGAACCTCCTCGTAGGAGCATGAGACCTCGCACTGCGCCAGCTTACCTAGATGACTATGTGGCATTGGCTCTTGGTTCTGAGTCATTTATTGACAACTTGCCAGAGACCTTTGAGGACACCCATAGTAGAGATGATTCGCAACAATGGATGGCTGCAGTTGATGAAGAGATGTACTGATTGAATAAAAATGAGACCTGGACCCTTACTGAGCTGCCATCCGGTAAACGAGCTATCAACTGCAATTGGGTCTACGGTCTTCAAGATGAAACAGGATTAAAATTGACAGCTTGACAGGTACAAGGCAAGATTGGTGATCAAGGGCTGTGCACAAAAGAAAGGGTTTGATTACAATGAAACATACTCACCCGTAGCCCATTTAACTACTGTCAGAACCCTGATTGCCATCATAAACAAAGAAAATTCAATTGCCTTCCAGTTGGACGCGAGAAATACATTTCAACATAGAGAACTTTCTGAAGAGGTGTATATGAAGCAGCCTCCTGGCCTTACCGATCGGGGCAAAGTATTGAATGCTCCCCAAGTTTATCCGATGACTCATACCTGGCACCAGTTTAGCGGATCGATCAGACAAGTCAAGCCAGAAATAGAACACAACCTTGAATGATGTGGCAATAGATTTTTCCCTGATTACTCATACCTGGTGACAGTATGGCGGGTCAACAAGACAGGAATAAATCACGACCTCTAATGATATCGCAACTCTCCCCCTTCTATGTGGCACTGGGTTTTCCCCGTGACGTCATCGCTCTGATTATGTACAATAAGGGGCCTCGGAAGCCTTACGATAATCCTCAGTGAAAGGCCGCTATCCCCCTTCACAAAAGTCTACTAAAATTGGTTGTTTGGTATCGTCCATCGACATTCGTGAATGTAGGTATCTGTCATGGACCGGAGGAGTAATGTAGAAATTTTCCAGCTTTTACGTGGAGTGAGAAAGAGTAGAAAACCACCCCAGTTTCCCGAGTGAGAATCAAACTCATGACCTCTCCCGTCATAGCTAGATGAGTTGAACGTGCCCTTTTCGGGTCAAACGTCTATATATTAATTATGACGGTGCGATAGGGATGACTAAGCAAATGATCCGGAGGGAGAAATACCAACAGTTTACCCGGCAAGGATTTGATTTCAACATCCCCCCGTCAGAATTACATGATGCTGACATTTAGTTGGCGTACTCAAAATGATTCGAACTTCGATATCCTTAGCACCGCTAATGTCTGTTAAAACGGTCGTACTTCCTTCCGAGTGCACCCCACATTTGCGAGGTGCACAAAAAAAGGATTTTGCTATTTGACTATATTTTTCGTTCAGGTATAGTGTGTACCAGCATTTGCTTGGAGGGATAAAATCAATATCAGTACGCCAGAACGGGAATCAAACGTCAATCACCCTGTCATCGGCAGTCTAGTGACGTCTTAGATCTTGAAACCATTGATGCATGTATACCAAAATTATTATAAAATGCATTGTGACGGTAGATTGCTACCCAAGGATAAAGTGAAAAAAAAGAAACAACCGTTTTATTCCTTGAGCCACTTATACTAACAGAAACAATTTTATTTTAATGTTCTCATCTATATTAGGTCGAAATAATATATAACGCTTACATTAATTCATAAGTAATATTGAATTGAGTAACTTGAATTTAATGTCTGCAACTATATTTTGACGAGATAATATATAGCTACATAAACTCATAAATAATAACAGGGCTGAGGAAGATATAAATTGTACCTGCATTTGTGTGAAGGCAGAGTGATATTGTCAACCGGGATTCAATCCCACAACTTCCCTGTTAATAGCCACGAAGTTAAGCTTATTGATATTTATAGCCACGTCTTACTATCCGTTAATTGTGTACGCTTAAGTACTAATTACGCTAATGGATTAGAAAATGTCCCAGCGTTTACGTGGAGGAAAAGCGGGAAACCATTTAGGGAGAACTACCAAGAGAACATCTCGTCATGTATTCAAATCCCCAACCTTGCCCCAACATAGATTCGGAAGTTTGAGCCTGCATTTGCGTAGAGGAAGAGCGGAAAATACCCCTAGTTTATCCAACTGAGATTCGAAATTTGAACTCCCCCGTCCTCGACCATCTGGCTCTACACAAAACAAGCACGTCAGTAAACTTTGTCACCGAGTTAAATTATTTTAGAAACAACAAAATGAAATACAATTTTAAATATCATTTAATGCTTGAAACTATATTTTGTTGCCATAATAAATAGCATTTACACAAAACAAATTAGCCACTTAAACAACAAAGAAATTTAATGTCCACAATTATATTTTGATGAAATAATATATAACTTTTACAAAAATTCATAAGTAATATTAAATACAATTTTGATACTCGAAACTATATTTTGTTGACATAATAAATAACATTCACACAAAAAAGTTAGCCACATAAACCGCAAGCCAAAATTAAAGGAAGTGCACCTATATTTTGCAAGGATGGAGAATGGAAAGTCTATTAGAAAAACCTCCCTAAATACGGTCGACGATGATGAAGGAATCTATAATACTTATTTTTAAATTGAGTACTATGCCATGGATTTGTTTTGCTTACCCTGAATATTTATTCAACCTTATAATATCCATTTACAATACACACACACACATACACAGACTCCCATAGTTCTACATGTCTAATATTTAACACATGAAAGAATTAAGGCTGAATAAATTAGATTTACTAAGGGAATGTATCTCAATTTTTTAGAGCTAGAAATGGAAAACGATTTATGAAAATTTACCCCAAAACATAACTATCTGCGGAATCAATCCCCTGACCTTCCCATAACCTGTTTCTAAAATGGAAACTCAAACGTGATCTGGTGCACATATTATTTATAGATTACATGAACTTGACACATTTTAGCACCGCGTTTTACTGCCCGTTAGGGCTATGCGCTTAAGTACTAATTACACTAATGGATCAGGAATTGGGAGATCTGAACCCGCATTTGCGTAGAGGTAGAGTGAAAAGCTACCCCCAGTTCACCCAGATGAGATTTGAACCTCAAGCTCCCCCGTCCTCGGTGGTTTAGCTCTACATGAAATTAAATGGTAGCTAACTACGCCACCGAAATAACCTTAGTTGATAGTAAAGTGTATAGCCTTCTTAAACCCAGGACCTCTTGTTTAGTAGGCAAACACACTACCGATCGAGTTAAATTGTCGGTATTACAATGATATATTATTTCAGTGCTTACTCAATACTAGATCAGAAGTGAACTGATACCCTATATAACTCGAGGGCAAATGATACGGGTCGAAAGTTATTTATTAGTTTAATTTATTTAGGGTAGAGATAAAACAGCGTAGATTAATGAAAGAGCACTTAGACTTCCAAGTGTCTCCACCAGAAATAGATGAGCCTGACATTTAGACGGTGCAGCCGACGGGATTCGAAACTCGGTATTTTTCTCTGGGGTTGTAGGGATTTGAAGCCCTTACATAGATCACCGGGCAGAGTTTGATGGGCGTGGGGGTGTGACCAGACGAAATGTACCAGCATTTGACCTGGTTTGAAATGTGAAGTAATTATCGTTTGTTACCCTCTAAAGGATTTGAACCCCTACCTCCTTACATCACAGGGCGAGATGTGTACCCACATTTGGCGTCATTGGCACCTAAAGATGTGGGGAATCGAACCCTCCAACACCATCTGAATATATTTCCCCGAATAAGAAAGACAGAATAATAAAATTAGTGATGTACCATGATTTGTGTAGGGTTGAATGTGAAAACAACCAAAGCTATTATTTATGCTTACTCCGGATAATTATCATTGACACCTGGATACTGGATTCAAACCCGGGACCTTTGGTTCAACAATATAGGGCTTGTATTAATAAAAGTAATTAGCGTTTGTCGACCTTTCACGGACTCGAACCCACTACCTCCTCCTGTCACAGGAGGAAATGTGCACCCGCATTAGTGCTACTGGAAAAATAATCACGACCCCGGAAGGTGTATAACGGTCCTTCATGGCATATCGGCTCCCCCTAGCCAGAAGAAGACAAAGACATTCTTGCTCCCTTGGAGAGCTAACACGAATGTCGAATAACTATACTATAATCCAACCACCGATGCGGAAAAAATATTATTGACCCATAAGAAACTGCCACCTTTATATGTGGCACACCCTCGATTCCAACCTTCCCTCACCAGAAATATATGAGCTTGACATATAGATGGCATGCCGACTTGCACCGGAGTAGAATAACCTAGATATAATGAGTACTCGCGGTATGCCATTGTGGGGGTATGACATCAGAGCCTACAATGTAATCTTATGAAGAAAGTGGAATTTTAAAAATTAATCAAGTCCATTTGTACTATTAACTAAATTATAAATCGACCATTTATGAAATCAGAATAGCTTTAACATCACAAAAATTAAGAGGAAAGTTTTGTAAAATTGTACAACTCTTAGTAATTTCTAATAAAACAAATCGTAAGCTTTGGCGGGAATTCAAATTTAAGAGACCTTAAAAACTAACGTTTAAGCAATATAAAGTGACAATTTATATTACCTAAACATTAGCTGTTATTAAATATATTATTACAGAATTAATTAGTATATAAATTATATATAATATATATACCTATATTGTATATATATAATATATATTTTTATGAGATAATTGTAATCATATTATATAATTTTTATGATAAAATTATATATTATAATATAATTATTATATAATTTTTAATAACCTTCATAGCTTTTGTTTTTTATTCAAAAATTATTAAAAATAAGAACACTTGAAACATTATGAAAAAATCTGCTTCGGTGGCCGCATGGTCTCAGGCATCACTCTCGCTATAAACTAGAATGTCGATGACAGGAAGATTTGGATTGAGTTAGAATCCCAGTTGGGTGTATAGAGGGTGGTTTTCCACTTTCTCTCCACTCAAATGCGGGTACACTTACTCATTTCATTTTTCCTCGTCCTTAACTCATTACCTAATTAGTATATATGTGCATAACCTAACAGGTGGCAAGATGTGGTGCTAAATATATATATATCGATATAATATTAATAGCACCTAAATTTAAAAATGAACAAGTTTATTTATTTTGTTGCGAAATATTTTGATAACCAGTTAGAATTTGATGAAGCATCAAAGAAAAATAGTTCATAAAAAATTAAAAGATAAATATAAAATAACACATGAATAAATAAATAAAATTAAGTTGCAGACCAATCTTATCATAATGTGAAGCTATGAAGTAAACAAAACAAAAGCCAGTACACCTTCAAAATGGCGGTCAAACTTTTTTTTTTCTTGCTGGTTTGGATATTACCATCGCCATAAGACGGAACGGCTAGCGAGTACTCTTCTAGGAACGCAGAAACGCATCGAGGTTATTCTACACCGGAGTGAAAATTGTGAACTTCCCCCAGGTCTAAGACAGCACTCTCACAATATACTAGACTGCATGGGGATTCGAATCCTGGTCCACTGGCTGCCACCCTCTTTGGTCAGTTAGGGGGTCTCCAGCTCAAATGATTGTAGGTTGACATAGGTTTGGTAACAAAATAATTACTTTTATTTTGAAACAATGGAAATTACTCTAAGGGGGTAAAGACAAGGAAGTAAACCCGCGCCCACTGCACCTTACTGGAATCCGATTTCTATGTAAGACATAACATGGAGCTAATATCATGCTTTGAACCCTCTATCGTGTGTACCTACCACCATAAACATACTTGTTATGAATCGTGGGCTTGACGCTTTAGACAGTGCTGTGGTGTTAATTTCCATTCTACCTCCACTAAAATTCTGTACACTTCAGTTCTTTCATCTAGTATTTTCATATAGCTTTTAGAAGTATTCGTTAAGCGTGGGGTTCTGATCTCTGCTATTTAGTATTCACTTATACCCTCACAATATATAGGATAACCAGTGACGTAGTACGGTTCAAGGAGTAAAAAAAAAAAATGGTGGTCATGTATCTGGCAAGTGTGAACATTTTTCCGGTAACGGTTTGCCGCTCTCCTTTTCACTCAAATTTGGGTACATTCCATTCCTCTTATAACAGCGATTAACCTGTGCACAAGATATAAATGACAGTCTCTGTGTCTGTGAAGAGAAAGCACAATTTTCAATCCTAGGCAACAATTAACTATCATGTAAACTTATTGGGCATAATTTACTAACAGCGAAGGTATTAGTTTTCAGAGTTTTTTTTATCATTAAGAGTTTATTTCGCTCCTTTATTGATAGGTAAATCATTCCCCAATTCATCCAATAGAGATTCGAATCTCGAGCTTCCACCAAAAAGAAATATACCCAAATTTGCCTGGAGGATGAGTGGAAAAATACCCACAATACACCCGACCAGGATACGAACCTTGATCTCCCCCAATCCTATGCAGTCTATTTCAATATGAAACTAGACGGACTGGGCTAAAGTGTGGGTCTTACAATTATACATTTTTTCAGTGCTTATCCAATACTACAACAGAGTTGCACTGAGACCATTAATATTTGGAAATCATTTTCGGCATCATTTAATTTTGTCAACATGATTTCACCCAACTCGGTGGCCGCGTAGACTAACGCGCTACTCACACAGTAGACAAGACTACTGATGACGGGGAGATCGAAGTTTGAATCTCGGTCGGCTGTACTGATGTCTATTATCCAGTCTTCCTCCACGAAAATGCGGGTACACTTCCTCTAAGCTACCAATGCAACCAGGGGCGTCGCGTCGCCCCCAAATGTTAGTTAAAAACATGAAAGTTGGGAATTTCGTGAGATTTAAGATCTGGAGTTGGGATATTCTAGGCTTATTCTGTACCCCGTTACTTTCTATTATTAAAGTATTTAACCAGAGATTTGTACAGACAAATTAAAAATTTCCCAATGGCCAATCCCCAAGCTACAAAAAAATACAAACTTCAAAAATCAACAAACATTGAGAGGCGATTGATTCCTTCTGTAGTAGATTGTAGAAAGCTTTAATTAAGTTGTCTAGTAGTGCCATTGTTAGTAGGCAGAGACAACGGCCGGTGAGTGTCTGCCGAATGCGGTATGGAAACGAGTCATAAAAGAACACGAGATGCCCGGTAGCCAAATTTCACTCAGCCAGCAATGCTTCAAGTGGCAGCATTGTCAGCCAATGTTTTGTTTATTGTTTAGTGCTTTTAGTTGTGACTTTCGTCGCTGCTAGACTGTAACAACAGTTTTATTATTCAAACTATCTATAATATCTTGTACAGCCAATTCCTTAATTAAGGCTTTATTCAATTTTGAAGGCACAACTGCAGTGAATGTTACGCAACATCTTATTGTTTTCTTATAGAAAGCTCTGACTGATGAAATGAGGACATTGAGGTTAGTGTTAATGTTTGACTTCGGAAATACACACTAATTTTTTTTAGCAAGTAGCCATACTAGTTTGAATTGAACTGATGTATCTTATTTCACTATTTATTAAAATAGGCTTTCATGAAAGCAATTTAAATAGGTTCAAAGCAACAATGTAGGAAGAAGAGTAATAGGGCTGTGTTACATTGTTATAACTCCTAATTTTTCATTTGATTAAGTAGACTACACCAAACAAAAAATTAAGTTTTTTTTTCACACTTTAACATTTTCAAATTTGGGATACATTTTTAAATTCGTTATTTAGTGTTCGATTTGCATGAAATTTCGTATAACCATGTTGTTTATAGTGCTGATTTTGAATGTGTCATGAGTTATTTAATATAATGTCAGGAGAAAATCTTTCACCCTCACGCGCTAAATTACAATATGTTTTGAATAGTTTATTGGCGTACCAGTATTAACATTTTAGGGCAATTTCCATGAGGTTATGAAGCAGGACATTGGTAGACAGGTATCAAAATACTGTAGAAATATCGATACATTCAGTTTTTTATTACTTTATTTTACAGTTGAAAATGATTTTAAATAAACATGGGCAGATTGCTAATTTTTTGATAAAGTGACGAGCGAGTTCTACATCTCATGGAGCTAACTAGTTAAATATTGCTTCCAACTGTGTAATAATAAAGCAGCGGTTTCCAACCTGGGGGTCACGGCGTGTTTTGGTGGGGTCACGATATAGAGGTTTTAGCTTTATATATATTTTTTCAAGAATTTTAATATTATAGGAAAATGCGTAATTCTAATAAAAATGTAAGTTATTAAAGTGCTAAAAACGACCTAGTTACTGCTTAGGTTCCTTTTGGCTATTCCATTATGATAGCTTCTTGCTGATTTGTTTACTGTGCCAGCCTTGTAATACTACTAGCATAATATAGAATCATCCCCCAACCCCGGGCTTGTTGATTCTCTTTTACTACATATTAGTTGCATATAATTAATCATTATTATAAGCAATTTATATTGATTTAAAAAAACTTTACTTTTATTCCTGAACAATAATGCGGATGTTGATTATGTAACATGTTACAAGCAACAAGTTATAAGCAACAAGTTCGATCAAATGGGAGAATACTCAACCTCTGCCCCAGTGGCGGTTCGTAGCTAAAATTGGTGGGGGTGATCCTCCAGAAAATGTTTAGCCTTTGTTTTAAAATTGTTTAAAAGGGAAAAAACATGTATAAAAAGAAAATTTACTCAGGAATTTGATAAAATCTTTAAAAAAAAACATTCTTTACTTACTTTAACTTAAATTGTTACAGTTCAAGCTTGATCTATTCATTTAAAAATGAAATCCTTTTTTCTTGTTTTAATTTGCGCAAAAAGTTCAATAATTTTCTCCTTGATCTCTGGATGAAAATTGAGGAAATTTTTCTCTATTGAAAGTATTGCAAGCGCATTTAGTCTTTCTGTAAAATAAAAGAACCGAAAAAAAAATCAAATATAATATCTGGAAGCAGAATAATAATCTAACTCTACACTCTTCTACACTTTATCACATTCAAGAATATGGTACACGATTTTTAAGCACAACACACGTTGAGTAAAATAAACTTCCTTCCACCATCACGCCAGAGCTGGCACTGCGAGAGCAACAGTGCTCTCTCTACATGGCAGTCCCGCCTTCCTCCCCACCCTCTCCTATGTGCGCATTTGCACAACAGTCAAACACCACGTCGCTGGCAGTGTGGAGCGCATAGTTCCATACATACATTTTTGTATCTTTTTCATAAACTGGGGGATGGCTACTGAAGTACTGACATTAAGCTTAAGGAATATATATTGTACTACAAAAATAAAGAAAGAATTAAAGAAAAAAGGACTCATTATATTAAATGTTATCGATAATATCAAATGGAAATAGGGGATGCTGCAGTTCCGCAGTGCCTATACACGAGCCGCCACTGCTCTGCCCTGTTAGACTCTTAACTCCGGCGCACTTGTACCATGTCACCCTCTCTCTAACGTACGATTTCACTGAATGAACGGAGGCTGTGTTGCCAACCCTAGTACCTTACAAATCAGTAGCAATAACCTCAAAATTTCAGTAGATTTTAGTAGATGTATTTAAAAGTGGTGAAACATTATCATTATTAGTTATTTTATTGAACGTAGGTAATTCTACTCACCTATGTTATTCCTCCTCCCTTTAACTTGTGAATCTGCTTTGCTGTCGACCTCAGTGGTCTTGGGGTAATGTTCTTGTTTCAGGATCCGATGTTCATGGGTTCAAACCCAGCCGGAGTTGACGAATCTTTCTTGTGCGATAAAAATCCGTAGCACAACTTCCTTCGGAGTGGAAGTAAAGTTGTAGGTCCCATGTCAATTGTAGTATGTCTAAGAACCCTGTAGTTATGTGAAAATACCTTTCCTGGCAAAATCGGTAGGTCCTTTTGCTCTAGCTATTAGAAATTATCGTGTGTTGATATACTCAGCAGGTTCAGAAAGTGAACGTAAAATACTGTCTCTAAATTATTATTTTTTTTTAAAAGGTCCTCTCTGCTGCCATTAGTCCTCCTCCTCACTGTCGTACGTGTCAATATTAACTTTAAGGAATATATATTGTACTACAAAAATAAAGAAAGAATTAAAGAAAAAAGGACTCATTATATTAAATGTTATCGATAATATCAAATGGAAATAGGGGATGCTGCAGTTCCGCAGTGCCTATACACGAGCCGCCACTGCTCTGCCCTGTTAGACTCTTAACTCCGGCGCACTTGTACCATGTCACCCTCTCTCTAACGTACGATTTCACTGAATGAACGGAGGCTGTGTTGCCAACCCTAGTACCTTACAAATCAGTAGCAATAACCTCAAAATTTCAGTAGATTTTAGTAGATGTATTTAAAAGTGGTGAAACATTATCATTATTAGTTATTTTATTGAACGTAGGTAATTCTACTCACCTATGTTATTCCTCCTCCCTTTAACTTGTGAATCTGCTTTGCTGTCGACCTCAGTGGTCTTGGGGTAATGTTCTTGTTTCAGGATCCGATGTTCATGGGTTCAAACCCAGCCGGAGTTGACGAATCTTTCTTGTGCGATAAAAATCCGTAGCACAACTTCCTTCGGAGTGGAAGTAAAGTTGTAGGTCCCATGTCAATTGTAGTATGTCTAAGAACCCTGTAGTTATGTGAAAATACCTTTCCTGGCAAAATCGGTAGGTCCTTTTGCTCTAGCTATTAGAAATTATCGTGTGTTGATATACTCAGCAGGTTCAGAAAGTGAACGTAAAATACTGTCTCTAAATTATTATTTTTTTTTAAAAGGTCCTCTCTGCTGCCATTAGTCCTCCTCCTCACTGTCGTACGTGTCAATATTAACTTTTTTTTTTTTTGTCATTGAGCTACTGACGGGAAATGAAAAACAGCTAGAATTTGAAAATAGCCTCTTGGTGTGCAACAGCCCACACAAGGTTTTCGTTGCCAATTTATTTCTTGTTTTAGTTTTAATCAAGCTGACTGACGAAAAGACCCGCTCCACTGCAGCACTTTAATGGGGAAGGCTTAAAATACACCATACAAATTCTGACAAAATAGGAAATACTGGTTTAGGGTCCCCATATTTTTTATTTCTAACACGATTCAAAAAATCTTGTACGCTATTGTCAATGTCATGTGAAATGTCTGTGTTGCGTAGCAAACGCCATTCTGTGTCAATCTGTTGAGATTTTTGGGGCTTAATGATGTTTGGAAACGCTGCCACAAAATTGGCAAGGGACTGGAATGGCTGTATTTTTGTCGGATCTAACATTTCGATGTATCTCATGATTTTGTCTTGAAAGGGAAATCGTTGAATAATTTGCCTAACAGACTGAATATAGAATTCAAGACACTTTGTTTTGAAGATGTGAATGTCTTGCGCTGGAAGATTTATCAAATGCAGTGAAGCCTCTACTCTTGCACCAAAATACATTTGTTACAATGGTTATAAGACATTAGGTTTTCGATAGTCCACTTTTTCCATCCCTGCACTCTTTAAGTGATCAGGCTTTATGTAACACTCAAGAATGGTTTTTAAAGAAGCAGCTATGTTTGTTCGTAAACTGTGAATTTTGAGATCCTCACTTTGCATTTGCCTGTTAAGATGAGTGAAAATCGACAAAACAAAATAAAGACATTCTATATAGAGTTTGTTGTATGGATATTTTAATCTTTGAAGAATTGTTTCTGAAGCCAACAACCTATCTTCTACAGCTGCATGAGTGAAGGACAGGACGAGGGCATCGTACTGTTCTAAAACACGAGAAACTACTATCTGAAGTGACAACCATCTAGTCTGACAAGGATGCAAAATCTTATGGGGCTTAACTTTCACGAAAGTTTGAAATTCCTTTAACACTTCCACTCGCTTTGAGCTGGCATGAAAATAGCTGTAGAGGTCCCGCACTAAATCTTCAGGAACATGCGGAAGCTTAGCACAAGCATACGAGGAGTACAAGTTGAATGAGTGGCATATACATTTCATAACAAACAGGTGTGGTATATCTCCCTTCAAAAGAATACACAAGGATTGTCGGTATCCCATCATAATGCTGGCCCCGCCGGAAGCAAATCCAATTAGATTTTCCTTGTATGGAATGTTTTTACATTCGAAGGACCTGACCAAATGCTGGTACAAATCGACCGCTTTAGAATCACCAAGTGGAAACAAGTAAAAAAAAAGCATCAACAATCCTACATTGACTCTAATCCACTCTAACAACAATACACAAATGTTCTGTACAGCTGTTGTCAGTCGCCTCATCCACGATTATAGAGAACTTGTTTTTACGAAGAATATCGCAAAGAATGTCTTTACTTTCCAAACCCGTAACATGTTTTACAATAGCCGTTGTTTTATTTCGCCCACATAAAATCTTCTGAGCAATTTCAGAATCTGGACAAACGGATTTAATCAGAGATGGTAAATGCTGCATTACGTTAAATGATATATTGTGTTCAGCAACAAAAGCTGTTTAACGTGGTAGTTTGAGACACAAACGAAGTTAAAGTTCTTTGACCAACAATTCTCTTAGAACTTTCAACATGTTTTTTACTTTCTGAATGCTTTTCTAAAGCGGATTTCCCCGATGTTGCAATATTTGTGTCAAAATCACACGCCTTACAATACGCAAAACTATCACCTATTTTACTTGATTTTATCCACTCTTTCAACTGTTCATCACTTTCCCAAATAGATTTGTAGCTTTGGCAATATTTCGCTTTTTTTCACACTTGTTTATCTGCCATATTTTTCACCGAAGGCTATTTATTAAACTATACTAAATAAACCAACGTCCCCGATTACTATTAGCACATACTGTAGTATCTTACACTTACACAACTGCGAAAATAACCTGCACAGACCCAAATTATTCTTCTGCGCAGAGTGAGAATCATTCTAGCGCTTCATGCTTTGAGTGTCTGGAAGTATGTGTTACACTAGCTAGACAAAATAAGCTGTTACAAATTGTGTGTTTTAAATTGAGTGGATTTCTTCAGACTAGTGTAGTAGTGCCTTCCTTTCTATTCCCTGTGACAGCCAACTTTTTGGAAGAGGGGTAGGTTTACAGTTATTATAGTACAAGGTTTTTTGAAAGTTGTCAAGTTACAACGTGGCGTATAGAAGCTTTTACCTCTCACTTAGACCACCCCCTAACCGCTCTCATCATCCCCGCACCATCCCATCATTTCAAAGAGCCAATGAGTGAAGTTGCCAACATATGAACATATCAGTAGATTTGTTAATTTTATTTGAATTAATCAGTAGATCAGCAGAAAAGTTAAAAATCAGTAGGGTTGGAAACATTTACGGAGGTGTGATTCAACTCTCTGCTCAACAAGAAAGCCGCGCCCAGGAAAAACAAACGAAGGTGACTCTGCGCCTCTAGTTATCATTCACACCACCTGTACTATTCCAGCACTTTCTACTAGTTCCCAGGGTGTCCGTGATCTTTACCAGCACTGTCCGTTCTCCTCCCTTCTACTCTTTATCCCCTCTTCTTCCCCTATTCTCTGAGGGCATGTCAGTTTGTGTGCTCGATATATATTGTGATGTTTCGTTAGTATTGGCACTCATTGTATCATCGGCTTATAAAAGGCGAGAGCGGCAAATTAAACTTAGGGCCAGTTTCATAGTCAAATTTAGTACGCCTCGAGTGCGGCGCTACGCTAAGTAGATGACGACACCTACCTAAACTCGAATGGAATGGGCCGTTCTCGCATAGGAAACTGGCCCATTCCATTCTGGTATAGGTAGGTGTCGTCTTGTATTTAGTGTAGCGCCGCACTTGAGGCGTACTAAATTTGACTATGAAACTGGCCCTAAGACTTAATTCTACTAACCTAAATTCTATTTTGGCTTAATATGTGGGAATCTCTTCAAAATTGTTGATATGAACTTATAAATTTTGATTGTCAATTATGGGACGGTTTTGTTGTTGTATCAATGTGGTTAATTTGTAACCGCGTCCTCATTTTGTTTAACTTTACTGAGAAACTTAACCTTTGTTAATATGTGAACCTACCTTCTATTTTTGCCACTAGGTGGCTAAACTTGGGTTACACTCTTACCGCCTTTCTGGTTATTTGTTTGCATCATTAGCTAGGGAACACATTTGATGGATATTAACTTTGATTGTATACATTATATTTTATGATTATATGAGAAGTGCACTCTTAATTGTTGACATTATGCATGTTACCTTGGTTACCTTGGCTGCCTTAGGCAGTTAAAAGGGAAGTTGACCACCTTTAATTCGTATAGTAGTTTATGACTCTTGGGGATTCATTGTTATACAGGGCGCTTAAATTCAACGCTGTTCTTTCATCACTAAGATGCGCGTGAACTTGTTTGTACTGGTAAGATATTTTATTGATGTTCTACTTTATCGCGTGCCTCTATTTGCGTCATTGCACGGAGTTTAGCACCAGAGGTGGGGGAACATTATTATGGATTTACTGTGTGATCTTGGAATTCTTTGTTATTACATTGTCCAGAATGTTGACTCCACTATAGGCGAACTCGTGGATATTAAGGTCTTCATCTTAGAACGCTTTAGTCTATATATATATTCATTAATGTAATGTTCTTGTTTAATATTGATATCTTCCACTTTGGGCGCTCATGCCAATATTTAGATATTTATGCGATATTATCGTTTATTATTGAAGTCTTCGGCTTTGGACATTCTAGTCAATTTTGGTGTTCATGAACTATTATGTTATATATTAAAGTCTCTGACTTTGAACATTCTAGTCAATTTTAATATTTTATATAAATATTATTTTTAATATCAAAGTCTTCAACTTTACACGCTTTAACCAATATTACTATATTTATAATTTGTTATTGTGTATCAACCATTTCTCTTATGTCCAATAAAATATACTGTTATTCTCTCACACCTCCCTTACTATTATTTCCAAAGAAAGTTGGTTGCAATTAAATGTCATTTAAATATGATTCATGGTATGATTACGAACTATGATTAAATTTGGTGAAGTTTGTTGATGTAAGTTAAAGTAAGTTAAAGTAAGTTGATGTATATAGATATATGTTGAAGTCTGTTGATGCACTATATGTGTCGATCACTGAAGGATGTTTGAATGTGTTATAAGAATGATAATATGTGGTATGATCTGTGAAATTATATCCTATGTCTCATAGGTAGGATGCATGATTCAAATCAATGAACGATAGTCAAATGTTCAATAATCATTATGCATTAATCACTCATGTACGACGTAAGTTTGTGATCAATTAATGATAAACAAAATATGTCTTCTAAGTCTGATGTATGAATGGGTAATGATGAAATGCCATTTAGATATAATGACTGGTATGATAAATTAACTTTGGTGAGGTATGCTGAAGTATTTTGAAGTTTCGTAATGATCTAGAGAGTGGATCGGGGATTAAGAGGGGTCACGCCTAAGACAATCAAAGACATTAATGATTAACGTATAAAAAGGATGTACCCAATATGGATTCGCATGATCTTCAAGAATAAAAAGTGTAACGTGTAATATAAAGATTTAGGATGAGACTAGTAGCATTTAATATATTAAAATTCGTGATGAAGGAAGAGAACATCTATAGAGTAAGAAAATTTGCCTTTATGAGCCCGGGGTGATCTAATTTATCATGTATAAAGGGGTTAATTAATGTATTACGCTCAAATGTCTTCTAAATATGAATGTTGATTAAATGTCGTAGGATGTATGATCATTTAATTATGATATATGTAGGCCTATCAATGAATGAGTAATTGTGCTATAAACATGATAGGCCTATAATCTAGTATGATGTGATGTAATATCCATTAAATATAATCATGTTTTATAGGTTTAATGTATGATTAATGATTAAGTATATTATGAGCAGTATGTGTCTCAAATAAAGTATGAAGTAGGTAGGTATGTGATGTATATGATAAACAAATTGATTCTAACTATTATGCATGAATGATGATTAATTATTGTAGGATGCATGATATGATCAATAAACTATGAATAAATAAATAAATGTTTCACGACTTTTAGATTTGTGAGATGATTCGATGTTTGGTAAGTACGATGCAGGCAAAAGTTGGGAAGATAGGAAGCCAAAGAGAGCGTGGGATGGGTTTGGGGGGTGGGGATTTTAAAAGTCTGACCAGAGTATAGATGGAACGAGCTCTTCTTTTAAACATCTGTGTTGTATAGGATGTCAGCAATAGAGAATGAGGCCCTTATACGGTATACCTGTCTGAACCTGCTCCAAGGCATAGGAATGGTCCCATTTCCATTGGAGAAGGGAAGGGACAGTTTTGTCGGCAGGAGGATTGCGGATGAGGTTGAGAGAGATGGGGAAGGGGGAATGGAGGTGAAGTATTTTTTGGCTCATCTCCTTTTCTTATATCCTAGGATTTATACACTAGGTATATTACATATTATTCTTTCCGGGGGATGGTTTGGTGGTGTAGGGGTGAGTGATAGTGGTGAGGTAGAGTGGAATTCACTTTTATGGATTAATGATGTGGTGAAACTGGGGATGGTGGAAGAGGGTGGGAGTGGAGTTGGAGAGGGTAGTTTAATATTGCGAGGTCAAGCTGTCGAACACATGGCGTCATCTCGTTGTCAACTAGTCGGTCGCATCATGACGTCAGGTCTTTGTCAAACTGGTTTTTGCATGTCAGGGAGATGAGGAAAAGAGGAAGGGGCTGGGCCAGGGGGTTGGGGGGCTGTAAGGTGGACAGGATGATGAGGGGGTAACAGGGGTCGAGCTGTTTAGCGTAAGGACGCTGGAGGTAATTTACCATTTGAGGTTTGATTGTTGTGTCATGACGCCTGCATGCAGTAGCTTAAAATACCCGGTTTATAGGGTGCAGAGGGTAGTTGAAGTACCTACACCAGAATTTGCCTTGAAAGAGAATGGAGAAACCTTTGGGGCCATAAGCTTAGGTGGGGGAAATGTGGTATGGAGGACGGGAGGGTGTGGGGGTGTACGAAAAAAAAATGTATAGCCCATAATAAATGTCAAAATTAAATTTTCAGTCAATACCAACTTATATATTGGCCCTATGACTAAAACGTATCTATTCAAATATGTAGATTAGAAAATGACATAAAAAAGTTCTATTCTTCTTTTTCGTATATTATGCAACCGTTTTCACGTATTACGGTTTATTAATTTAAAACCCATATACCTATACTATTAATGTACTGCCGGTACTCTTTTTCACACCACTTTTGAGGTAAAGAACAAGGACTTTTTTCTTTTTTCCCCCCATGTAGACCTAATCCACGATTTCATCACATTCTATAAATTATGCTTCTTCCTTGTTGTCTTCTTGCTCTTGTTGTTCTTCTTCGTCCTTTACATCTGCTTCGACCTGTTCCTGAGGTTGAGAATACAAACCTTCTGTTAAGAAATTAATGGGATTAATTTAATCGTCTTAATTAAATTCCTCTGCATTGATTTCTTCTTCCGGTCCATCTAAAGAGTCTTCATCTGGTGTAGCATTGAAGCAAGATCGACCATGACAATTACCATAAATTTCTTAACAGTATAAACCTATTTTTCTACAACCACACATTGGTCCATAACCTTTAGAACAGTTTCAGAAAATCATATTCAAAAGGAAATCTGGAATATGAGGTTGTGATGTTCTTTTTGGCTCAACAAAATTAATTTTCATTGGCCATCCCCAATCTTCAGGAATAAACTCACCGCCTAACCATGTTTGCACTTTATAATAAACCCGATGTAGGTGTTAATGAGCTGCACTAGCTGTCGGTGGAAGTAAAGCTAGCTTTACAGGTTTGTTATTTCTTGTAAACTTAGCAAAGCACACAAGGCCGTAGCCAGTCAATACTTTCAGGGGGGTTTGGTGGGCACATCCCCCAATTTCTGGGAGCTTGAAAAAAATTTTGGGTGATAAACAGTTCTAGAAGTTATCTGAAGTG
>CABFVX010008919.1:0-17396 GCA_902151425.1 Timema shepardi | reverse complement strand
AGATTTATCTGATTACCAAACCCTTCCTTCACCTCTGACAAGACTTCTTGTGAATGTGGGGAATGCCAGGTCTCCACCGTGGTTCGGATCCCACGTTAAACTGTAGGTCCTCCATTTCATCTCACAATCATCCTACCATTACACGTTAGCGTAAATGCGTATAACCCGAACGGGTAGTAAGACGCGGTGCTAATAATAATAATATTGAGGGTCATTTCCCCACTCTGCCTTTGACCTAAATGCGGTTACGCTTCCTCTAAATAAAACCTTCCTAATCCCTAAAACCATTAGTGTAATTAATACATGGGCGTGTAACCCGAGCGGGTAGTAAGAAGTACTCTCTCTCTCTCTTTCACCGTATCGTGGCGAGGAACAAAAGTTAATTATGTTAGGATTCATACATGCCCGATGACATCAATAGCTGCCTATACACGTGAAGATTTAACTGTAGGTTTGCTGAATTGTACAGATATATCCGCTACTTAGTGTCTTGTCGCGATATATTGATGATCGATAAATTGGCACAGATTTATTGTAACTGTTGGCCAGTTCCCGCACATGTAACGATTATAACCGCGCGATATATCGAACAGACTTTTTGGTGGGGGTCTGCAAACGTCGGTGCTTGTCCAAAGATTATTCGCACGATTTGATGAAATGTTTACATTAAAAATGGTGCCTAAAAGAGTTTCTAAGGGTTTTTATTGAGCTTTATAGAAATAAACAGTGTTTGTGTAAAACGACATACTTTAGTATGCCAATAAAAGTATTAAAAACAATAGCTATGCAGAATTGGCCAATTATTGCAACACAAAAATTACAAAAAAAAAAGCAAGCAGATAGATCGTGTGTTCAGGAAAAAATACAGAACCTTCGATTCAAAGGTTCGCCTTTTTTTTATAACTATTTAACCCATCAGTGAAACGCTCAATAACGTATTCGCGTTCATATTTTGCAGGACATCGAACATGTCGGAATAACTTTCAAACTAATTATTGGTCATATCTTTCAGAATTCTGAAAGTTCGTCGTTGAGAGCTAAATTTGAAAGTTGTAAAGAAAATTCGTTTGAAACAACACACACATGTACAGACAAATTGGTTGGATAAATATTCTATAACAATATATCGATACGTTAGTAAGTAACGTTCGATTTATCTGAAGACTTTACTTAGCAAATCCATCTGGTGATTATTTGATACAATAATTTATCTTCACGTCTATATACTTTCAGATAAAATACTTAAAATCTGTTTGTCGCCAGAGATGCCTTGCTGCTCTTCCAAGTTAATCTATTCTCGAGAGTAAACTAGTCTAATAGCTGTAACTTACGAACCAGATACTTATTCTTGAGAGTAACTAGTCTAATCGCTGTAACTAACGAACCAGATCATCTATTCTCTAGAGTAACTAGTCTAATCGTTGTAACTTACGAACCAGATACTTTATTCTCGAGAGTAACTAGTATAATCGTTGTAACTTATGAACCAGATACTTTATTCTCGAGAGTAACTAGTCTAATCTTTGTAATTTATGAACCAGATACTTTATTCTCGAGAGTAACTAGTCTAATCGCTGTAACTTACGAACCAGATCATCTATTCTCGAGAGTAACTAGTCTAATCGCTGTAACTTACGAACCAGATCATCTATTCTCTAGAGTAACTAGTCTAATCGCTGTAACTTACGAACCAAATTATCTATTCTCTAGAGTAACTAGTCTAATCGCTGTAACTTACGAACCAAATTATCTATTCTCTAGAGAAACTAGTCTAATCGCTGTAACTTACGAACCAAATTATCTATTCTCTAGAGTAACTAGTCTAATCGCTGTAACTTACGAACCAAATTATCTATTCTCTAGAGTAACTAGTCTAATCGCTGTAACTTACGAACCAAATTATCTATTCTCTAGAGTAACTAGTCTAATCGCTGTAACTTACGAACCAAATTATCTATTCTCTAGAGTAACTAGTCTAATCGTTGTAACTTACGAACCAGATAATCTATTCTCGAGAATAAACTAGTCTAATCGCTGTAACTTACGAACCAAATTCTCTATTCTCTAGAGTAACTAGTTCAATCGCTGTAACTTACGAACCAGATCATCTATTCTCGAGAGTAAACAAGTGTAATCCCTGTAACTTGCGAATCAGATAATCTGTTCTCGAGAGTAAACAAGTGTAATCCCTGTAACTTGCGAATCAGATAATCTGTTCTCGATAGTAACTGACTTGTACATTACGGTTTGTTTTTTTGTCCAAATACTGATCTAAGCCACGTGAACTCTGTACGTATGAAATGCACCCGTCACCCACTCGAACGCGGGGTAACTCCATCGCCCGCATCACCCAGCCGTGCTCTGGCAGTATTTCCTTGGAAGTGGGTTACTGGCGAGGAACGACTCCTGGCAGATCTTGGAGAGGCGCCATGAATACTTGATGAAACAGCCGTAGTAGGGCTTCGCATGAACTAGTGGGCTGTAAATAATACAAGAAGGGCTGCTAGAGACGTTCTATCGTCAGATGGGACTGGTCTTCTTGTTCAGGGTCGCTTTTATGCAGGGTCGTCTGTAGAAATGTATATTTCCTGACGCTCTGGCTCAATGGCTCACCCACAATAGGGCAAGTGGGGCAGTTCTCCAACCCAATTTTAATAAAAAGCTTAAAACTCGTGCTGGTCTAAATGTAAACCTCCTTTTTTAAAGATGTGACTGGGAATTCGGGGCTCAAATCCTGATTGGATGAACCGGTATGTCCCCCCCTCCCTACCACATAAATATGTATGCGTTTAACCCGGTTTCCGATGACTGGGTTACATTCTAAGCCTAGGCTTACGACTTGATGTGTAGGGCTGGGTTTATTTTCGTTCAGAGCTAATAACGAATAGTGTCTAGCACAAATTGGACAATGGATACAATTCCAGTTAATTAAATGGAACAAGTTTAATCGAGATATCCAAAGTTAAAGAAGGAGAAGGGGGGCTTGCTCTCCCCGTTTTTATCTTGAGGGAATTAGAATTATTTTAAGCCCCTCCACCCTTAACAATATTTATCAAGAAAATTCAAAACCAATGTATAAAAACATACGACCGTTACCATCAATTTGGTAATTTTAAATAATGAAGACATGAATTTATGATTAATTTAATAGAAAACTAAAATGTCCTAATTTTGCAGTTTCTCACACGAAAAAAAATATTCGTTCACAAAAATATAATAACTTACATCAGGCCTTTATGTGATTTCCTAAATAGAAAATTACCAAAACCAAATACTTATTGACACGTTTGACACAGATAAAAACAAATTGATAAAATTTCACAGTTTAAATGTAAGTTTAATTTGGACACGAAGCGGTTTTTCAACCACAGCTAAAATTTTATTTTTGCCATATCTTTATCCACCCTGGTAAAATTAAAATTCTGGACATTTATTAACAAGATTAATTGTTGTAGTTTGAATAAAATATCTAACTAATTTTTAAACATAAGGTAAATATTGTTGTTCTATTATATTTAATGATGTTGTATGTGTGGTTTGTAAGAAAAATACTACCTATTTCATCAACCCCAGTTTAGAGGTCAATTAAGTTGCCTTCCACAAGTTGATACGAATACTTGGTTTACCTTGCAAGGTTCAGCTATGGTGTAACCTCTAGAATAGAACATATATAACATGGGTGTATAGAGGGGGGGGGACTATGGGGTTCAAACCCCCCCACATCTCCCCGGGAACTTTCCAAAGTTTATGAAGTCGTTAGTAAAGAATGTTAAAATATGTTGGTTTGCGAAACTATTTATGGCATCCAATTTTCAAACATTAACTATGGGGGAAAAGGTCTTCAAAATACAATTTTTAGTTTTTGTATATCAAAACATTTATTTGTCCAAAACAAATAAAAATATCTCTACAGTACAAACACACAGGTAACTTTCTTCTCATGGTGATATCAACAATTGTTGAATATCTCTTCTGTACAAACACAGAGGTAATTTTTCTTCTCATGGTGATATCAACAATTGTTGAATATCTCTCCTGTACAAACACAGAGGTAATTTTTTTTCTCATGGTGATATCAACAATTGTTGAATATCTGTTAAGGGCGTCCTTCGATTTAATGACACTTTTTTTTATCTTAATTTAAAAAGTTTGTGATCCAATATCGCTATGCTCATGATGAATATTCAACAAACTGTTGAGGTCACCATGTGTAGAAAATTAAACTCTGTTTGTACTCAAGCAATATTTTATTTATCTTGGGAAAAAAAAGTTTTACTATAAAATCTGCAACAACAAAAAACACTGCCCTTTTCTCGCGTCTCCTACATCCTCGCCAGTTCAGTAGTATACATGAAGTAATTAATGTACGTTGTACGTGTTTGTCGTGGTCATCGCGGAATTACAAGATATTTTTTTTCATATAAAAAGTTTCTGTTTAAATGTTATAATACCCTCGACAGGTATTAGGGATATATTCTTTTATATATCACCCGCCTCGGTGGCGTGGTTGGCTAACGCGCTTGTCGTGTTGAGCCCGACTGCTGAGGACGGGGATATCGAGGTTCGAATCTCAGTCGGGGGAACTGGGGGTGGTTTATCCTAAACGGTTTTCTCCACTCTCCCTCCACGCAAATGCGGGTTCACTTCCTCTAATTCAACCTTCCCAATTCCTAATCCATTAGCGTAATTAGTGCTTAAAGCGTATAACCCGAACGGGACGCGGTGCTAAATAACAATAATAGTTTAATATAAAAATCGCAACAATACAGACTTTAACTGGCGTTTCCTCTCGGTCCACCTTAACAATGACATTCTAATTTGTATGTTTTTCTTTAGTGTAAAAGTAAAAACAAAACAAAAAACTGCCAACCGGGTGAAATTTGTTGTTATCTTCTCCGAGTTTACGTGAACCATTTGCGCTGCGGTAACCTTGCGTGCTTAATGGCGGTGCGATTGTCCGATTAGGGCTGGTTTATTGCCTCCCCAACTGCCCGCCACCGCCGAAAGAGTACATTATCGTTATTGCATTGCAGGTGTGGTTGACAAAGAAGCAACTGTTCCTAGCTTGGTCCTGTGTTCATCTCTCCTCTGCATGGCAAATTGATACGATTCTTTAGAAATGTTGCGATACGTGAAATGAAAACGTAATAATTTTTAACCGGCCGAGCCATTAGAAAGAACGGTTAAAACGGGGTAGGGGGAATAAAATTAGTCGATTGGTTCTAGATAGGTTATTGGGATTTTTATCTTTCGTCCGAAATAAAATTCTTCCCTGGTATTGTCTATTTTTCCGCCTCCTTCGTGTTCACATGTGTTTTGATGAAGAGTGTAAAATAAATTGCTAGGCACAATCGTACGTACTTTCACATATGCTCTACTATTATTATTATCACCGCGTCTTACTACCCGTTCGGGCTATACTCACTTACGCTAATGTGTGATGGTAGGGTGATTGTGAGATGAAATGAAGGACTTACAGTTTAACGTGGAATCCGAACCACGGTGGAGGCCTGACATTCCCCACATTCACAAGATGTCTTGTCAGAGGTGAAGGAAGGGTTTGTCAATCAGATAAATATGTGCCGGGACCGAGGATTGAACCCCGGTCGCCAGCACAGAAGTCTGACACCTTATCCCTTAGACCGCCAGGTCACCTGCTCTACTATTGTTTGGAACAACATTTTTAAATATTTCTTACCATTAGATTACCCTGAACTGATTATATCTCCTAAAAACGGCTATACAGTGCTATTTATGGTGTAAAACACTCCCCAGAAATACATTTTGAACAAAATTAATCGAGCCATTTTTGAAAAATTACGAGTTTAAAAAAATCTGTCATTTGTAAACTACACTTAATTTTTGAGCTATGATTAAAATAATAATTTTGCTTCGTAATATGACATACTAACATAAAAAATAACCAGTTTTAAACGAAATCCATCAAACTTTCGGCTGTAACCGCGGGTACTGACAGACAGACAGACAAAAGGAATATTGCCACACCCACTTTTTTAACG
The DNA here is from genome assembly GCA_902151425.1 of Timema shepardi. NCBI lineage: Eukaryota > Metazoa > Arthropoda > Insecta > Phasmatodea > Timematidae > Timema > Timema shepardi. The sequence continues at coordinate 11,376 of CABFVX010008919.1, read as the reverse complement.
AAATATATAGGCAAAAAAATCGTGATTAAAATACTCTATTTATATGAAAAATAGGACAAAAGGAGGAGAAGACGCAAGAATCTGTACGCTACATAATATTCCTGGAATATCATATTGTAATTTTTACCAGACACCTTACATGTTTGGTCTGCGACGACCAGGAAATACAAACCACTTGAAGGTCAATAATGAACCATCCGCCTCGGTGGCCGTATGGTCTGAGACGCTACTCTCCCAGTAGACTAGACTGTCAATGACGGGGAGATCGAGGTTAGAATCTAAGTTGGGTATACTGAGGAATGTTTTTAACGAAACCGTTTTACAGTCTCCTTTCACGCAAATGTGGGTAATCTTTCTTTGAAAATAACCTTCCTAATCCCTAAAACAAATAGCGTAATTAGTATATAATACGTGTGTTTAAAAAATTATCGGCTTACAAAAGAATTTGTAGCTATAAAAATTGCGAAAATGCTGAGCTTTACTCTCGTTTCCTCCCCCCGCCCCTCGCCCCCGCCCTTCAACACTAATAACACTTAATAAATATGTCTAAACAAAAGAGTAAAACATCTCATAGTGATAATTTACATGGCTCGCGAGCTTATTAGTGCTTCTAGCTCGCTCTGCTATGTTCTCGTATCCTCGTGGAAAAGGTGAACATTACATGTGCCTGGACTAACCACAAATATTCTGCTCTCCAACCACTTGTCTAACCAGTGAGAAATATTCTGCTCTCCAACCACTTGTCTGACCAGTGAGATGCACGGAATATCATGTCCTCCTGACCACTTGTCTAACCAGTGAGATGCACGGAATATCATGTCCTCCTGACCACTTGTCTAACCAGTGAGATGCACGGAATATCATGTCCTCCTGACCACTTGTCTAACCAGTGAGATGCACGGAATATCATGTCCTCCTGACCACTTGTCTAACCAGTGAGATGCACGGAATATCATGTCCTCCTGACCACTTGTCTAACCAGTGAGATGCACGGAATATCATGTCCTCCTGACCACTTGTCTAACCAGTGAGATGCACGGAATATCATGTCCTCCTGACCACTTGTCTAACCAGTGAGATGCACGGAATATCATGTCCTCCTGACCACTTGTCTAACCAGTGAGATGCACGGAATATCATGTCCTCCTGACCACTTGTCTAACCAGTGAGATGCACGGAATATCATGTCCTCCTGACCACTTGTCTAACCAGTGAGATGCACGGAATATCATGTCCTCCTGACCACTTGTCTAACCAGTGAGATGCACGGAATATCATGTCCTCCTGACCACTTGTCTAACCAGTGAGATGCACGGAATATCATGTCCTCCTGACCACTTGTCTAACCAGTGAGATGCACGGAATATCATGTCCTCCTGACCACTTGTCTAACCAGTGAGATGCACGGAATATCATGTCCTCCTGACCACTTGTCTAACCAGTGAGATGCACGGAATATCATGTCCTCCTGACCACTTGTCTAACCAGTGAGATGCACGGAATATCATGTCCTCCTGACCACTTGTCTAACCAGTGAGATGCACGGAATATCATGTCCTCCTGACCACTTGTCTGACCAGTGAGATGCACGGAATATCATGTCCTCCTGACCACTTGTCTAACCAGTGAGATGCACGGAATATCCTGTCCTCCTGACCACTTGTCTAACCGGTGAGATGTACGGAATATCATGTCCTCCTGACCACTTGTCTAACCGGTGAGATGCTCGGAATATCATGTCCTGACCACTTGTCTAACCAGTTAGATGCTCGGAATATCATGTCCTCCTGACCACTTGTCTAACCAGTGAGATGCACGGAATATCATATCCTGACAACTTGTCTAACCAGTGAGATGTATGGAATATCATATCCTGACCACTTGTCTAACTAGTGAGATGCTCGGAATATTCCGTTGTCTAACCTCGGCCGATGTGAAAGCTCGCTCCACGTGCGCCCGCCCCGCCGCGGCTGAACAATCGATAGTTGCGTGGGGAGGACTGCAGTTCAAGGTCATACGAGGGGTAAACTGGGGGGGGGGAGTTTGGGTGGTAAAGAAATGGAATGAGGGCTTCACTTGGGTCGGCACTTATTTGATTTGATTAAAGTTGTCACATGATTATATAAACTTACTGTCACTTGGTGCGGATATGTTTATCACTTGCCATGACAACCCGGCAGGTTTGGATCACAGATAACGCCCGGAGCCCGACTTGCTCTCTTATCTCTGACCAGAGGCCTGGGATCGTTTCGAAGGGAAGGGGGTAGGGGGTGGCTACCACATTGAGTTTACCATCTTTTACAGATGAATGCAGCGCATTTATTAAATTTCCTAATGGTTTCCCATTCTTCCTCCACGCAAATGTGGTTACACTTCCTATTAATATCACCTTCCTATTCCCTAAAACCGTTGGCGTAATTAGTACGCAAGCGTAAGACGCGAGCTAAAAAGAAAAGTTGCAGTTTGCCGAACAGTACGATAATAATATTAATATAATCATTAATCGAGCATCAGTCAGTGATGTTAAAATAAAACAATAAATAGAACCTTTGTATTTTAAATGTAGCTACAAGAGGGAAACTTAAAAAACAGGCGTACTAACTTGTTCTAATTGAGTCTCTAGTAAAATATTTCTGTACTTTTGGTTGCTATAAATCTGATACTAAATTAGATGTATGAATATTTCACTTGTAAATAAGACAGCTGACTTGTAAATACAATACAATCTTAAAACATTCACTTGTCACTTGTAGACTAGTAGTATTATGAAATAGGTCCCTGGTGGGTTCGCCAGACGTTGGCCTGATATGCACGCTGCCTGACACAAGTGTCGACCGGGATCGTCTACTGTGCAGGGGCTTCTATTTTGCTTGGAACTATATGGTGGGTTTGGCTGAAGTTGACGTAAGGTGCATTCCGGCCTGGTCTTGCATGGCTGACAGTGGCTACCGTGTGTAAAATAATACCTACCATATCGTTTAATATTACATTAGACAATTTATTAGTGAGATATAAGAGGTTTTTTTAACACTGCGGCTTAGTATCTTGCTATAAAGTTGTAATATGCCTAGGAAATATAAACACATCGACCAATAATAGTGTAATATATCATTATTTAAGTCACTCCTCCTATCTAAATTCTCTTTCGTGCTGCCAAGTTTGTAAAGAATAATTAAATTTGGCATGCTCGCTCATCTTGCGTATTTATTTCTGACCATAAAGTTTTAAGAGTAAATTTTTATGGGCGGCACTAAAATGGGGTATTTTAGGTATTTTTTATTTTCAGTTCTAATTATTTCCCGCTTGTAATACACTCTGTGTAAACTTTTATTTAGTTTAATTAAAACTAATCCCAAACTTGAATCTTTCTGTAAAAATTAACTGAAATTATAGAATAATAATAATATTTATCACCGCGTCTTACTACCCGTTCGGGTTATACGCTTGAAGTACTAATTACTCTAATGGATTAGGAATTGGGAAGGTTGAATTAGAGGAAGTGAACCCGCATTTGCGTGGAGGGAGAGTGGAAAACCATTTAGGAAAAACCACCCTGAGTTCACCCGACCGAGATTCGAACCTCGATCTCCCCGTCCTCAGCAGTCGAGCTCAACACGACAAGCGCGTTAGCCGACTACGCCACCGAGGCGGGTGAAATTATAGAAGGTTTTATTTTTAGTTACAGTTAATTATACATATTTGTTGACCTCATATACATGTGTGTGTTTTTTTTAATAAATTTCTTTTTCCTGTATTTCTTACTCAGTGTTTGTTATAAGTTACACTGAGCACATGTATAATTTCATGCTTGACAGGGGCGGAATTTTACCAAAAAGAGAGAGAGAGGCAAATAAGTGGGCGCAGACACCAAATTACTCGGGTTGGTGAATAGAAAATTAATGGCAACAAAACTTGCTTTCAAATCAAGGAGTTGTTGTAGAATGGGGCGGTAAGGGCGAAGGGGTGTCGTGTTAATTAAAGTCTTGTCTGAGACACGTCAAACAAATACTTGCCTGCGCCCCCCCGGGGGTGGTTTGTGACAGACCTTAGATCATTTCATGGCCCAGTGATTGTGTGACTTAATTCTGCCTTGTGTACGTCCTTAAGATGAGAGGCTAATAAAATATCATGTACATACACACGACCAAGGCCAACATTTGAGGGGGAGGGATTTGGGTGGCACAGCCGTCCAAAAGGGGTGGTAAAAGAATATATTTCGAAAATTAATGACCTCGAGGAACTATCCTGGAGTTTATTTTTATCATAACTAATGGCAGCAAATTGAGTGCTAAAATTTAGTTACAGTAGCCCCACGGCTTCTTTGGTGCTGACTGACAGCTGACAGTCAACATTTAAGTATATACCTAAATTTTTATTGTAAGAAGTGACCACTGCTAAACACATGTTTTTGCAGATCACATGGTTCAGCGAAGGGATACATAATTTGGTCTGGTAACTTTTCAATGCCGTCTGTCAGCACCAAAGAAGCCGTGGGGTTACTGCAGCATATATAAACTTACATAGCGTCTCCTTCCAATTCTAAAAATTGGCATTTAATTCTTTTTAAATAAAGGTATTATTTGTTGGCATGACCTTGGGTTAGTAGGTTACCTCAAGGGATGAGGGGTCATTGACCCTGAAAATATGTTTTCCTCCAGGAGTAAATTTGTTTCCCTATGAAATTATTTCACTCGCCCTTTGTTTGTTTTTTTATGGTATCATATTAATAAATATAATCTCTGAATAGCTTCTAAAGGCATCGAATTAAAAATTAATAAATCAGGTGAGGATTGCTATAAATATAATCTAGGGGCATCAACATTTAAAAATAATTCTGTAGGAAGAGCACTAAATATTTTCTAAAGTAGTATAATTAATATATTTTTTATCCAGAAATAGCTGTTGTGATATATTAGTCTTAATTTTAACTTTGTAGCAGATTAAGTTAAGCTAGCCAAACTTATATTTTAATAATGCATAATCTTTTGACTATTAAAGCATATTACACTTATTAGTTAAATTCCATATACAGTAGCGCCATGACTTCTTTGGTGCCGACTGACAGCTCACAGCTGACAGCTAAAAGTTTTGAAAAGTTACCAGATCAAATTAGGTATCCCTACGCCGAACCATATGATCTTTACTGTAATTTAACATTCATAGATTTAACAGGAAACGATTATATTCTGCAAATAAAAAAAAACAAGTTAACATATTAGTAACATATTTAATTACAATTAAAGCTGTCTTGACGGACATAGCGGGCATTGTAGTATAGTGTAGTCTCCTTTATAGCGGACAATTTAAAGTTCCCCGGCAAAATAACACGGGTTCCTTACAGAGAACCAACCCCCCAATAGCGGACACGAACACGGCCATACACACACAATATTGCATAGCAATCTTCACCTGTCCGTATTTATGATTGTTGGAATGTAGGGAGTTACATTATCTGGAGCGGTCCCGTCACCCCTTGCTAGTAAACACTTATAAAAAATAGCCTACGTTATAATGATGACGGCACCTTAAGGTTGTGCCACCCCCCCTACGTGACATCGGTGTTCATGCCTACATATACTGTACATAACCTACTGTTTTTATTTACTTTTATTTGATTATATATATGTGTGACCTGGTGGTCTAGGGGTAAGGTGTCAGACTTCTGTGCTGGCGGCCGGGGTTCAATCCTCGGTCCCGGCACAGATTTATCTGATTACCAAAACCCTTCCTTCACCTTTGACAAAGACAACTTGTGACTGGGGAATGCCAGGCCTCCACCGTGGTTCGGATTCCACGTTAAACTGTAGGTCCTCCATCTCATCTCACAATCACCCTACCATTACACATTAGCGTAAGTGCGTATAACCCGAACGGGTAGTAAGACGCGGTGCTAATAATAATAATAATAAATACAATTGTAATATAGTGTAGTAAAGTTTATGTACCTACGTCAAGATTCCATGGAGTCCCACTTGGTTGGCGGGAGAGCCAGTTTGTGGCTGTGTCGTATTGATCAAAGTTTAATCACACACTGTACCCGGATCTAGTTTGCCAGGGTTTAACTCTTTCCCTAGAGGAGGGGAACTTTGGCACTTTGGTGGTTTGGTGGTTCGGTGGTTCGAACCTGCCCGACTTGGAGGATAGATTGATACCCTTCAATATTGATGAGCTTATGGGTGACAAATGGTAGAGGCTTTAAAACTGAAAACGGGTATTTCGTATATTATTATTTCAGATAACCCGTCCCTAATCAACTACAAAACTGTTGAAGCAGAGCTCACGGTTTCTAACTTATTTTTCCATCCATCACTGTTTCCAGCTTGTGGTCAGCTTTTTTATCCAAGCCACATATTTCCCACTACCGGCTAACTAGGTCTGTCCAAGCTTCATATGCCGTATAACATAACTTAAAGACTATGACAGGCACAACACTCAGTCCCCAGCCGTTAATTTATCACTGTGAAAGGGTAAACAAACCCATACTTTACCAATGATACATATTTGTGCCATGCCGGGAATCGAACCCGAGACCCTTAGCTCTGTAAACAGACACGCTACCGACTCGGCTAAGATGTTGGAATCCTAGTTCTTAACCTAAACAAGGCTCAAACCTTTATCATTCTGAATTTTTGAGCTTGATATGTGCTCGATATTTTTTAAGCCTTTTTAAAACTTGAATATATTACCTTCTGCAGAAATTATGTTGCTAAGACGAATAAAATATTTTCAACTATCACATACTATTTTAGAGTCGCATTATCAGTTGATTTTGACATTCATCCTGACAACTTTTTTTTCTTCATTTTTTTAAAGGGAAAACTTTATTGAATTGTTTTTAATCATTATAGGTGACCTGGCGGTCTAGGGGTAAGGTGTCAGACTTCTGTGCTGGGGGTTCAGGGCTCAATCCTTGATCCTGGCACAGATTTATCTGATTACCAAACCCTTCCTTCACCTCTGACAAGACGTGTATTAATCACAACTTGTGACTGTGTAGAGTGCCAGGCCTCCACCGTGGTTCGGATTCCACGTTAAGCTGTAGGTCCTTCATTTCATCTCACATTCACCCTACCATTACACATTAGCGTAAGTGCGTATAACCCGAACGGGTAGTAAGACGCGGTGCTAAATATTATTATATAATCACACCCGAAACCCATTAGGGCATTTGTCACGTAAGACAGATTTACTTATTCTCGTTACTCACCTTGGAGGTGCATATGCACATTCTCGCGGTACCACCGCTCCTGCTCACTGGACAGTGAAGGGTGTCTACCCCTTCCCTGTGATATGTTCATCTTATCCAGGGGTGTTACCCTCTCCAATGTTGGGAATTTTGTGTTGAGTCGAGATCACGAGTTGGGAAATTTTAGAATTTTCTCTGTATTTTCAACTATTAAAGTTCTTTACCACAGCCTTTTACAGGCCAATTTTAAATTTCACATCTGTCTATTCAAACTCTCCAAAAGTTCCCGACTTCGTAACTCATCCAAAACATTTAAAGGCGATACCTTCTACAGTAGATTGTACAGAAATATTAGTTAATCACATTGGTTAGTAGCACTGAGCCACTGTCACTGCCAACTAGTTCTAGCCTACTAGATATTTGTTGCCTTAAGAAAGTTAGGTCATGAAGTTGATACATAAATAAAGCAATCCTGGAGATTTATAAGGCCAAACTTGATAGTTTTCCTACACGCAATGATTGTGAATATCAACATAAACAACACATCTTGGAACTTGAAAAAAATACATCACTAACAAATACTAGTAACTTTAAAAACACATTTGCCTAAGACCCCAATTCAAGGCCAAAATATAATATAACCTCAAATTTTACCATTCTCCCGAGGGGAAACCTCTTGCCCCCGCCCCCCCTCCCCGCTATTAGCTGGGGGGGGGGTTATTCCATAACCCTAGATCCGCCTGTGTTTTAAACATAGCCCTTGTCACCTAAGAACTTTTCTAATTTCATAAAGCATGAATTTGATAACTTAACTGTCTTATACCCCCGCCTCCCCCCAATATATTTTGAACGACTCTCCTAATCTCATAAACTCCAATTCAGTAATATTTGCATAAAGTATTTTAAACGCGGCATCTCAACATGCACTCGGAAAATTGCACTACAATAATTATATAGAAGGACCAAGCCTTATTTTTATCTTCAACCTGCTGTTTCAATGCTTGTTTGTGATTACAATTATTATCTCATACTTATTAATTGGTAATTAAAAAAAACAAGGGATACATTTTATAAAAATAAAGTTTATAAAAGTTTTAATAAGCAGAAATACATTAATAATGATGTGTAGTAGGAACTTATTTATCAAACTTATAGCTTATTAATAAATGGTGGATAAAGGTGGGCTGTTAATTAATAAAAATATATTACATAATGAAGAGAGATCAAAATCAATGTAGGAGGTTTTAGATTCCATAAAATGATGAAGACTACACTATTTAATTATAATCAACAAACTAAAAGTTTACCAACGCACACTTCAATGTTATTTCTAGTGAGGTGACCTGGCGGTCTAAGGAATAAGGTGTCAGACTTCTGTGCAGGGGGTACAGGGTTCAATCCTTGGTCCCGGCACAGATTTATCTAATTGCCAAACACTTCCTTCACCTCTGACAAGACATCTTGTGAATGTGGGGAATGCCAGGCCTCCGCCGTGGTTCGGATTCCGCGTTAAACTGTAGGTCCTCCATTTCATCTCACAATCACCCTACCATTACACATTAGCGTAAGTGCGTATAACCCGAACGGGTAGTAAGACGCGGTGCTAATAATAATAATATTTCTAGTGATAGTTAAAAACGTCGGTTTTTAAGAACTATCATTACATTAGAACAATTATATACCATGTATTATATTTGACTATAGTTTTAAAAAAAATTCAAGTATCTGTGCAGTAATGTAGAGGAAAGCTTAAGGAACACGGAGAGAAATAATTGAAAGAGGAAGGCAAGAATAAGTGAGAGAAGTCTGATTTGGAGCAGGGATACGCTAAGACAAGTGCCAGGGAGTGTTACCCACCAATAGTAACGTACACCGCAGAAATATGGGTTAAGAATCAAATAGCTGAAGTTATTATGTATGCATTTAGTGAGGGATCCCGCCACAACAAATATCATATTCTGAAAATTTAAAAATGACACCTGGACACGGGAATCAAACCCTGGACCTTTGGCTTAGTACGCCACTGCTCTAACCACTGAGCTATCCAGGATTCGTGGCGCATAAGCCAACTACAGAGTCGCAGATGGCTGGGTTGGTTATCTGATAGCTCGTGATATTAGAAATCACTCATTTGTAGCTGACGATGTCCCTAAGTCCATCAATAGACTCTGCCTTAAAATATGAGTGAAGGACGAATCCTGGATAGCTCAGCGGTTAGAGCAGTGGCGTACTAAGCCAAAGGTCCAGGGTTCGATTCCCGTGTCCAGGTATCATTTTTCAATTTTCATAATAAGAGGTCTGGGTAATGAAGGAATGGGATGAGAGCAGAATAAAGGAGAGTGGAAGAGATTTCTGAGAAGCAGGATCGGTGTGACAAGATGTGAGAGGATGAGGAATGAGAGAGTGAGAGGAATAGTAGAGGAAGAACCAGCACAGGATAGAGAAGGCACGACTGAGGTGGTGTGGACATGTGAGAGGAATGGAGAGGGAAAGGATAACCAGGAGGATATGAAGGTAGAGGAGGGGAAAGACCAAGGGACAAATGGCTGAAGGGAGTAAGGAGAAATGTGGAGGAGAGGAATGGGTCAAGGTGGAGGGAGAAAGGTGGGAGGAGGAATGGAGAGGGAAAGGATAACCAGGAGGATATGAAGGTAGAGGAGGGGAAATACCAAGGGACAGAGGGATGAAGGGAGTAAGGAAGAGAGAGGAGAGGATTAGGTCAAGGTGGAGGAAGGAAAGAAGGTGGAGAGGTTTATGTTCCAAACAGACCCAGCCAGCGGCTGGAAGATGTTCGTTATGATGATGATGATGATAGTATATTCCATTTGTAACTGTTTCTTTCTTCTTATGAATCTGTAAGAAAACCTTGACACGCTATTAACAAGATTACCTCCTGATATTGAATACCGGTACTCGTCTCACTGTCTTCAGAAGGGAATTACGGGGCTTTGTGCCGGGAGACAAAGCGTACCTTTACTACTAATTAGACCAGGGACTCCTGCATCAGACATGACTAACATAACATCTCGTAAAGCCAGGGGCACTTTCTATCTTTGTGATACAGCTAACAGATTGCGTGTATTGGAAAATTAGTTGAGTAATTTTAAAAAGATCTACGTTATGGCTCGTATGATCTTTATATTGTAAATTGTGTAATTTATTTTATTAAAATTATCAAAACAATACTTAACACATCTTGCTAAATTTATTTTAAGTAATTTCTTCATTCACATGGTTTATGTGTTCATATAACTCTTTTAATTTAATAGTTAAATATTATATGTTAAACGTAATTAGATTCCAAATAGCTACATGCTTTTTGTTNTTTTTTTTTCACCCCCCCCCCCCCCCTATCCCCATCAATCGAAGGTATTGTTCTCGCAATAAATTGAATTACTGGTGATGAGGAGGTTTGTCGGCTCCAAATGGATGTACTAGGGATAGGGATGTCTTCTCCTAAATGGTTTTCCATGTTCCTTCTAAACTATAAGGGATGCTTTTTCCTAAAAAATGTTTTTATCTTTCCTCTAAATTATACCATCCCCATCCCATTAGCATAGTTAAATGTTATTGTATAGACTGGAAAAGTAATAAGATGTGTAACAAATACTTTTCTGACCAGCTTGTTCCAATTTTCGATAGCAAATACTTATTTTCCTCTCCATATTGTAAAACAATTTAAATATATAATTCTATATATTATTTCTGTTATCAACATCCCTTTTTCTAAACTAATACAAAGCAAACAGCGATGATTAAGGTATCACTGGATATGTTTTTTTACCGACTTCTGACAGAGCATACTCAGTTTATGTTAAAACACATTGTCTGTTTAAAATTTAAGTTAAAAGAAAAACCTATATATTATTTCTGTGTTCAATAAGTCTCGGGGACAAACGTTTCAAAGAGCTGGATTGTCCTTGCCAAATGCTGTATTTACTAATGGACAAGTCTAAGTAGTCTTTTCAACAATCACTAAATATAACAATATTTTTGTATCGATTACCGAAAATGACAAACAAAAAATTCAAGACGATTGCATTCTGAAATCAAATATTGTATACAGAGAGGTATTGTAAATTGTAAATACGTTCACATTAATAAACTCTTTGCTATTTTGTGTATACACTTCGCTGAGTATTTTATTTCAACAACCCAACAAAATACTAATTTTTTTTTGGGGGGGGGGT
>CABFVX010008918.1:7675-21073 GCA_902151425.1 Timema shepardi | reverse complement strand
TAGCTTTTTCATACCCGACGGTCTACAACGATGTTTACTCGTCAAGGATGCCTGAAGGGATGATTCGAAACGCCATACACACTACTACCGCGTCTTACTAACCGTTCGGGTTATACGCCTTAAGTACTAATTACTCTAATGGATTAGGAATTGGGAAGGTTGAATTAGAGGAAGTTAACCCACATTTGCGTGGAGGGAGAGAGGAAAACCATTTAGGAAAAACCACCCCCAGTTCACCCGACCGAGATTCGAACCTTGATTTCCCCATCCTCAGCAGTCGGGTTCAACACGACAAGCGCGTTAGCCAACTACGCCACCGAGGCGGGTACCATGTAAAAATATACAAAGTTAAACGTGTTCTTTTTAAATAATATAAACAAGTACAAATAATCATAAGATTGTATATTCTGTTTTCAGGAATCAAAGTTTTCAATCCATCTTTAAAATATTAAATATTCTGTAAATTGTATAGATATTATTAATACCTATACCGTAACTTATTATACCGGTAGTATAATAGTTAAATGTTATCAATGTTAACAGTGAAGAAATATGTTTGAATTTTCTAAATGGTTCTTCAAAAAAAAAAAATCATAGTATAGTTATGCCTAAAGAATGTCTATGGATTTATCTGTATATAGGTTAGTTTTATTTGAATGTTCGTTTAACACTTTTGTGCTTAAAATGACCCTTAATAATATTTATTAACTATAAACTTATAGCCCTTCATGGTAGTAAGACGCGGCGCTAAAAATAAAATTGAAGTATAATTTTATACCATAACTGTTAAACAAGTTAACTATTTAATCTAGCCTATCGATCGAATATCAACCCATAGGTTTTAGATAATTATAATTACTGGAATATTCATATGGAAGAGACAATATCCAACTAATTTAAATTAGTGTAAAAACCAACACCTTGACACGGGAACTTGAGGCCTTTGGGCTTGGTTCGACAGTGCTCTCCTAACGCTGAGCTAGTTAAGATTCATCACTATTTTGTATTTCAAACAAATACCACATATAAAAAGTGAAGCAGATCATAAATTCATCTGGTGAGTTTTACCCTTCGTCTACCTTGTAAGGCAGTGGAGGGGACCTTATCGACTTTTACATTTATCATAGGTCCCGCAATCACCCTTTGTTTCCCCACTCTGCTTTTGATAAAAAAAAAAATTATACATCTTGTATTCATATCTAAAGTATTGAAGGAAATATTGAATGTATGTCCCTAACTTTATAGAAAACATATAAAATAAATAAATAAAATATACACTGTATTTAGTCTGAAAGATAGCAGTCTTACCTTGATGGATTACACTATGGCCCTATCTAATAATCTGTACCATAGCGGATAGAGTGACGGTATAGTTTTCTCCCGCTATCGACTGAAAATTGACCTTTTGTCGAACCCTGCTGTAAGGTAACAAATTTTACCTTGCATTATTCCACTGTGGCGTAGCTTATAAGATAGGGACAAAGAGTAGCAGTGGCGCACCTAGAAATTTAATTTGGGGTGGACATACGATCAAGGCTGTAGTCTAAATGAAATCTCTGTGGGGAAAATGGGAGGGGAAGAGGGTGGATAACCCCCATACTGCAAGGAGTCTAGAAACTAGATGAATGTTAATTGCGTCTAGAAGTTATATGGAGGTTTCTTTATGGTGGCTGAGGGCAGCGATTTTATTAATCTAAGTGGCCATACATACAAGTATTGAAGCTATTACTTCTGTAGCATCTGGCTACAAGCCAAGAGGCTCCGGGTTCGATTTCCGGCTGGTATCTCGGGTATTTTTGCCGGAAGGGGAATCACCCCAACGGTCACGAGGGTTTGGTTAACTAGTAAGGTGTATTTTATTTAAATATCAAGTATTCTTAGAATATAGCCTTTACATTCTACACGTATTCAGTGCTCTCTATTTTAGCTATACTCGATTTAATTTAAGATTGTATTGACATTATTAGTGGTCTTGGGAGGGGGAAATGCCCACCTGGACTCCTCCTCCCCCTTCTCCCTCAAGGTGCGTCACTGGCTCATCAAGATAATAGTGTTGCCTTTCAGAGTAATCAGAGTGTTTAAAACAACTTGTGAAGAAGTTTATCTCTAAGCGCATCTCTTCAAAACTATATATATATATATATATATATATATATATATATATATATATANATATATATATATATATATATATATATATGTCTTGGTTTGTTTGCACACACTAAAGACGACACCATTCCAAAGAATAAGAGATTTCAAAGGCACAAGAGAATGGGAGCGAGGGGCGGCGACGGAGGTGTAAAGGATGGATAAAAAAAAGAAAACCTCCCTCCCCTCTTTCCGTTTTGTGACGCGTGTCAGGTTTGTCTGAGCGAAATCTCCATGATAATAAAGCGCAGAGCGTTGTAACAATGTGGTATTATCTACTTGTCACTTCAACCTGAGATTCTAGAGGTGGTGAAGTTTGAAACGCGGAACTGTTTGGCACCACTCTTGCGTTGTCAATGATCTTCGTATCCAAAACAAAACAACCGGTGGAGGAAGGGAGAGAAATAACGAGATAAGTTAACGTTGATTAAAACAAATATATCTTATAGACCATTATTTTTTATATCTAAAGAGGTTTGTCTCTCATGATTCTACTCTTGATTTGAAGCCCCCCCCCCTCCTCCCTACATATATATATATGTATATATACTTTGAATTGAAAAATTAAGATATGCTTTAAATTTAAAAACGACACCTGGACACGGGAATCGAACCCGAGACTTTTGGCTGAGTACGCCAATGCAATGCTCTGACCACTGAGCTATCCAGGAATAATCTCGTGTCCATGATCACTCTCCATTCATATTTGAAGGCAGAGTCTGGGATAGACGTGAGTAAAGCGTCAGCTACACAATATGTGTGATCAATTAAGATCACGAGCTCTTTGACAAAGCAGCCACCCTCGACTCGGAAATCCTTTGTGCTGCCAAATGACAACTTTACGAATGCGAGTTTCATGATTGATTAAATAGCCAAGATATTATATTTGATATTTACGCTTAGATCCGGATCTAATTTTTTACTGGAAGGCTTGATTTTATTTACTAAGAGTGTAAAAGTCGCTGATAAGCGTGCTTGTTAGTAATTTTCGTATCATATTTAATAATCGTATTCAGGGTTTGACACCTTAACGTGTAAAACGCTGTTGATCACATCAGCGCCGATTCAGTCATTTTTATTCGAATTAATCTACATCAACATGTTTGTTTGATTTAAATCTATTTCAGAGTATTTTCATTCCCCCCCGAAACACTGCAGTCTCCGCGATCTACCGTTTTATTTGATTCGTAAACTTGTTACCCAGTCGTTTTATTATTCCTCATTCCCTTTTCCGTGGAAGTTTTTTTATATGTTTTCTTGTTAGCTGTTCCTCTTGATAAATTCTCCCGCAAAAGCGAGCAAGTCTTCAGCTGTCATTCTTGCCATCTCCCAAGCGGGTCGTGCGTTCCATCGCTGATGTTGTGGGATGAATATTTATCTTGTCGTAGGGAGGGGGAGAGAGGTACCAAACTGAACGGAACAAATGCCACGGCATGGCGGGAAGATTTGACTATAGGGAGTAGATGATGACAGAGAAAGAGCCTCGCTATTTTCTCGCCCGGGGAATGACTCGGTTCAGACTATCTGCCTTCATTTCTAAATGATCGCGGAAGGGTTTTTGACTGCCTTAGGGCTCGTTTTACAGGTAGTTACTTAATGAAGACGGGGAAATATACGTCACAACAAAAATTACTTTCGGTAACGTTATTAAACATGATGGTTTTTAATGGTATATAAATATTTAACATAATCTTCGAATGCAACATATTTTGATGTTCTTGAATTTATGAAGTGTGTCATAGAAAGTTCACATGAAGACAGGAAGGAGAATTTACGGATGTTCCCTTCGTTTACCCTGAAACCAGCAAGCTTACCTCACACTATTCCATTATGGTATATATCAAATATTTATGTGTATCTTATACGGATAACACTTGAGTGCACAGAAGGACAAAGGAATGTTGAAGGGTATTTGAAGGGTCTGCCCTGGAAATGCCCGAGGGTCATCGAAGTGCACAGGAGGAGGACCCGATATCATTAACGCATGACTGACTTCCTAACTAATCCCTTGTTACCATTTACATAACACAGAACAATTGAAAGAGCGACAGGTGTTTCGCGGAACAAAGTGGTAATATAACTAACTGTAGAAACAATTGATAAACCCAGATTTTTTTTAACTCCTGCGATTAAATTTCAACCTAACCTAAACTAACATAACATAACCAATGATACCTGTTAATTATACTAGGGGATGGGGGAGGTATTCTCCAAGAGAGGGGGTTGTTTATTTGCCTACCTTCAAGCTCATGTTAGCTGGCTGAAGTTAAAAGGGGTATCAAAAGGGGTGTGCACCTAGACATTCTTTTCTCACCGCGTGAAACAAACCATGTGCACTTGGACATAAACCGTGTGTACTTATACATTCTTTTCTGACCACCTGTTTGTGCACCTTGGCAACACCCTCTTATACAATTTCCTATTGTGTGAGTGTGTATGTGTGTGAGTGTGTGTGTGAGTGTGTGTGTGTGTGTCTTTACAAACCCTCCAGAAACCCCTGGATGACCCAGAAACCTGAAACTTTGCACACTCATTGCATAGACCACGGGACATACGTTAATGAAGCAGGATTTTCTAATATTTTATCTCGATTTTTTATTTAATAAAAATGGAATGAATGTCTGTTACTCTCACTTTATCCACTCTTACGTAACAACTTACAGACATATACGGCTTTACAAACAAATCCCTACCTGTCGTAGGCATGCCTAAGAGATAGTAGCTAATAAGATAGAGTTGGGGTGCAATCCGTCAAGGTAATACCGCTATATTTTAGGGTAAACAATGTACCACTTACTGAAAATAATTATATTAAGGCATTTTATGATAAATGTTATGATATGAATTGATCAAGCCTTAGTTATGCTGTTTAGACTTATTTTACCCTCAAAATATAAAGTATTACATAGATTTATGACACCATAGTCCCTGTTTATGTGTTACACCAAAATTGAACCAAGTAATATAACACTGCTATCATTACAAGTTATCAAATAACTGCATTAGCTACACTCCGGAAGAACTAGTTTTGTGAATAGGAATTAAATAGAAATTAAAATGTAATGGGCTATATTTTTATTGTTAACAAATGCGCTAAGAGGCATTCGTCTATAAAATTATCCATAACAAACAAACAGCTGTTTTAATTTTACACGGATGCTAGTCTACTAGAATAGATTTGGCTACTATTGTATAAAATGCGATACTTGATTGTGTATTATGATAAATCTTAATTCATTTGGCCACTTCCTGATGAAGTTGTTTTTAATCTCGATATGCTCAAGACTTGTATGAATGGAGATGACTATGGAAAATCAATCTGCAACCAAACAATGTGTTGAATAGCTTTTCCAAACGAAAAAAAACCCCACCTCATTCTTGTTAGATTACGGCCCAACCAATTTCGATGTTTCCCCACAACAGGCCGATACAAATAGTATTGCCAATTTCCAGTAGAGACCGTGTTCTTCTTCCTTGATGGTAGAGACCTTCTGGTAAACCTCTTCTAATTCCCGGTCATTTTTTACCCCTTTCTTCTCTCCCTTGGCCCCTTGGAGTCACCCCGATTTTTGTCTCACATTTCAAGCAACCTACTTTTTTCTCTCTCTCTCTCTCTCTTCTCTTTCTTCGTTCTGGTTTCCTCTTGGGAGGTTAGACGAGAGGAGTGGGAACTCGTCCCACCACGTCTCCCCTGTTGAAAACATGTCGACCAAATATCTTCTCCACGCCCCTTTTGCTGCTTTGCCATCCTCCCTTTCTTTGCTGAAAATCTAGACCCCATCTCTTCTGTATAGTCAAGTAAAAAAAAGTAGATTTATTTGCCTTGCGAATCTAGGCTAAGTAGCAATCTTCTAATAGACGCTATTCTGAATTTTGTTCAGTTTTTTTTCCTTTTTTATAATAAACCTTTCTAGAGTAGAGTTTACATTTTCTATAAAATCAATAGGACTACATAATGAGTAAGTACACTTAAATGAGATATAAGTTTAGGAAACTTGTCCTTATTTAGAATAAGAAAATACATTTAATATTTAATAACTACACATATCACACACACGTGGGCAAATGTATTAAATGTCAGGCTCATAATACGCTCTGTTATTATTAGCACCACCTCTTACTACCCGTTCGGGTTATACGCACTTACGCTAATGTGTAATGGTAGGGTGATTGTTAGGTGAAATGGAGGACCTACAGTTTAACGTGGAATCCGAACCACGGTGGAGGCCTGGCATTCCTCACATTCACAAGATGTCTTGTCAGAGGTGAAGGAAGGGATTAGTAATCAGATAAATCTTTGCCGGGACCGGGGATCGAACCCCGGCCGCCAGCTTAGAAGTCTGACACCTTACCCCTAGACCACCAGGTCACCAATACGCTCTGGTTTGCAGGAAATGTCGGGTAGTTTTTCCAAATATTTTTGTACTCTCTACCTCTAGACAAATTACGGTACGTTTTCTCCATATTCCGCGTTCTTTATTCTTACCCCTCGAACTTAATTAAATTACGTATCATTATCGTACTGCACAGTTTCGTCAAACACTCGGGCGAAATACGAAGTTGTCAAGTTAAAACAGGACTTGGCTACGCTCGGCCAATAGCTGCTTGTATTGTATATGTGTGTTTCAACAGAAGGTGTTCTATTTTAATTCGACCCGAGTTATCCACAGTAACGAGATGGAAACAGTCCGTTGGGTCACCTGTATGTGTTTGTTAAAATAATGAGTCACGTAAGGTGTAATCTCACGTCATCATTTATTGAAGTTGATTGCTTGAGCTACTCTTTTTACCTAGCACAAATATTTCGTCTGCTTTTTTTTACGTTGAATTTCGTTTCAGAGCATTTTTTTTTCTCTTTCTCCTAATTGCAAATACTACATGCCATATAATTATTAACTTAAATTTTTTTTTAGCACAGCGTCTTACTACCCAGTCAGGCTATACGCCTATGTACTAATTACACTATTGTTTTGGGGATTAGGAAGGATTAATTTATAGGAAGTGCACCCACACTTGCGTAGAGGAACAACGGCACCCAGTACACCCGACCGGGATTGAACCCTGATCTCCCCGTTTTCGTCGGTCTTATCTAAACAGTTGGATTACTTCAAGCCGATTTCGCACGATGCGTTTTATGAATCCCTCACCCCTGACTAAAGTTTAAGAGATTCAAGTCTGGTTACTCTTTAGTTCAAGTGATTGACATTGGAACCAAAAAGCGCTCGTATCGCTGCATATTATTAGTACGCGCGCTGTTCAAATAGCATAAAGAAGTTTTAACTACTACGTTCCCATGCTATGGTTTTAGGTGATATTGTGAGTAGAGAAAATAATTAAGACTATTACTAAAGTGCATATCGATTATACCTTAATGAGTGTTCATATTTTTAATATATTTTAAATTTTCTTGGTTATTCAATAAATATATTATTTCTATAAAATATATCTCGGTATACTGTGTGTGAGGGGGTGGGGGGTGGTAAATGAGGGGGATGTTATACATATTGTGTAGTATTTAAATTGTTGCAATATACTCGTATATTTATAATAATAAATATTCTCAAAGGAACGCTCAATACCAAACCTATATATATATTTATTATTATTATTATTATTATTATTATTATTATTATTATTATTATTATTAGCACCGCGTCCTACTACCCGTTCGGGTTATACGCACTTAGCTAATGTGTAATGGTAGGGTGATTGTGAGATGAAATGGAGGACCTACAGTTTAACGTGGGATCCGAACCACGGTGGAGGCCTGGCATTCCCCACATTCACAAGACGTATTGTCAGAGGTGAAGGAAGGGTTTGGTAATCAGATAAATCTGTGCCGGGACCGAGGATTGAACCCCGGCTGCCAGCACAGGAGTCTGACACCTTACCTCTAGACCGCCAGGTCACCAACAACAACAACATATATATTGAAAATCTTAAATAAGATTTATGAAAAAGGATAGATATAGTAAAAAGAAAGTGAAGATGAAAAATTGACGAAGATTATAATAATAGTTTAACAGTCTTATAGTCAGCTTATAACATCAGTCGGAATTCATCTTTGAAACCTACTGGGAACGTTTAGGATGATTTGTCTGAATATTAAGAACAATCAGAGATATAATAAAATTCATAAGGGAAGAATTATTATTATAATTAGGTTTTTATAGAGCCTTTGAAACAATGAGGTAACAAATAACTACAAATTGAAGAAGAAAAAATATGTTTTTAACGAGGCCTACACCTACTTAGTTGGCCGCATCGTCTAAGGTGTCCCTCTCGCAATATACTAGACTTCCGATGACAGGGTTATTAGGGTTCAAATTCCGATTGGGTTGTAGTGAGGGTGATCTTCCTAAATGGTTTCACATCTTTCTCTCTACTCAAATGCGGGTAAACTTATCTAAATTTAACCTTCTTCATGCCTAACTCATTAGCTTAATTAGTACAAATGCTGATAACATGAACAGGTAGTAAAATGAAGTGCTTAAAAAAACTATACCAACTGAATAAGCCATGTAAAATTATCACTATTGTAAACCATCTAATTATTGATTAAAGCCATAAAATTCAGTCAAGCCTATAACTTAATTAAAAGTAACGCTCAATTAAACACATTTTTTTATATCAAACTCATACTTTTATTTTGTATATAAATATTATTTATTTCAACGAGTCATCAGATATATTACTAGATTTTAGATGAAAATAATATATTTATTTATTTCAACTACGTGAAAAGATATCTTCTAGTTTCTGTTTAAAACAATCATAGACAGCTGTTATTATACGTTAGACTCATAACAGCAATATACGAAGCTCACAGCGCTAGCTCATATCTCGGCAAACTATGTGAATAAAAGACTTCACACTCCTATCGACATTTACATGCTGTATGGTGAGGAGTGTAGACTATACTACTCTACGTTCACCCCTCCTCCCTCCAATCCACCCCACACCCCCACCCCCCGTCGTGTTCGGAACTATAGCCAGATATTCCACGTCACTCTGGTGGTGTCACTAGTGAAGGTACGTTGAGTTGATAGTCATTAGCGCGCAAATTTCTCCTACCTCGACAGAATTTTTCAACCAAAGACCCTTATTTTTCCTTCTATTATTACTTACAAATCGTTTTTAGATTTTCTCATTAGTCGTCGTAAGTTGAGAAGGTCATTTCCTTCTGAAATATATTTTTACATCTCTTTTTTTTTATTATACGAAGGTTCATTAAGGTCATATTTGTCAAAGTTAAAAGTGTTCTCTTAGAAGGTCGTCAAAAAAAATCTCAACTAATGACTGTTTATTACGATTCTAATAAAAGTTATAGAGAAAGTTCAAATCATACTTAATACGTATTTTTGTGTTCTAAAATAGACAAGTATTTTAATGTTTGAATATAGTTTCGTTGAGCCTTGCTCTAAGTAAATATTTTTATGATATTATATTATTCAAAGAATTCGCTTTTCTATAGAATTATAATAATTGAATAGGGGCGTGCAGCAAGGAACTCAATCAAAACATATTATTCTTATGCCAACTTATAAATTGGGAACATTGGTGATATTAAATTAGTAATGCCATTCCATACGGTGGAAATAGTGATTAATTTTTGTAATAATAACTGTAAGACACGCCTTTAAGTCATTAACTTACAGTTAGATTTTTTTTACAAATGGCCATCTGAAATAAATTTTTTCCTACAAGAACCCTAATATATAAGGCATTCACGAGCTAAGTTTACCTGGATGACAGCTCGAAATGTTACTAGAAGTAATCCCTAATATATCACTACGCCAACAGCTCACATCTATCACTTTTGATGACTAATGAAAACAGATGGTAATATATTAATGTGATAGTTAGCCACAGTAATTTAGGCCAATATTATTTATATATTTATATAAGGTTGGACACAAAGTTTATTTATAGTTTTATTCCCCTTAAAAAAATATTAACACCACTTTCACAAAAACTTCTAACGTAAATGGCGACTGACGAATTTAAACCATATGATTGAACATAACGGTAAACAAGTTTTTTACAATGATGCGGACACGCAGTTGATGAACATACTTTATTCAGTTATATATTTCAAAATACGATAAAGTAATCATAAAATAATGTATTGTATGTAAAAAATGACAACAATTTTCTCTTTACCAAGTAAATACGATGCCTGTATTAAACGGTATTGATGTATGTACTATATAACACAAAATTAGTAACGTTCCAAAACGAAAAATAAGTACTTTTAATTATGTTTAAAATATTGTTTAGAGTTGGACAAAAAGATATTATTTAAAAATATGAAATAATATGAGAAAACTTAAGTTTAAGTTATTTTAAATGTAATATATAACAGGTAATTAAAGATCTTTACATTTATAACAAAACTGTGATCTTTTACAAGTGTTGGCAACCCAAAACCTAAACATATGATTTTCGAACTGTCATCCGGGTAAAAACCTATCGTGAACGGAATATACAGTTTGAAAGCCTTTACTTAATCAAAAATATTAATTGAAAGGGACCATTAAAATCTAGCTTAAGATATATATTTAAATAGTTACCACAATAATAATAATTATTATTATAAGCTCAAACAATTTGGAAAATCACTACAAAATCTCAAAATCGTTTGATTTATAAACTTAAGAGCCCCCAATAGTATGTTTTTTGTCATTCACTTAAGGTATTTAACATGCACTGTTTATATTAGCAAACGACTAATAAATTAAGTTAAAAATAGAACAGACACAACTTCCAGCCATTAATTGATCACTGTTATAGCGGGGAAAACCCACATTTCATCAATGAAAAAAAAATTAGGTCAAGCCCGGAAACGAGCTCAGGACCCTTAGCTCGGTAGACAAATTCGCTACCGACTGATCCAAGATGTTGGACCAAGTTCAATTTCTCTTGGTATTTCATCAGAACATTATGTAATAAAAAAGTGCTAAAATAAAATAAATGTTCCTCGTACTTCAGTCCCTAATTTAGTTTTAATTAATTATTACAAAAATAAAATAGCAAAATTTGTTTCGTTTTTAGATATCTATATACATAATTGCTCATATGAAAACATAGGTGCATATACACTATATTATTATTATTATTATTAGCGACACGTCTTACTACCCGTTCGGGCTATACGCACTTACGCTTACGCTAATGTTTAATGGTAGGGTGATTGTGAGATGAAATGGAGGACCTATCAGTTTAACGTGGAATCCGAACCACGGTGGAGGCCTGGCATTCCCCACATTCACAAGTTGTGATTAATACACATCTTATCAGAGGTAAAGGAATGGTTTGGTAATCAGATAAATCTGTGTCTGGACCAGGGTTTGAACCCTGGACGCCAGCACACAAGTCCGACACCTTATCCCTAGACCAACAGGTCACCTATATACACTATAAAGTATATATGAATTTGAGGTGTTTATAAAGTTTTTAGCATTATATTTATTTTTTAAATTGCACTACTTAAATCATGAAATGTTGTTTAAAAGCAATTATATTATTTATTTCAAACAAAAGATTTACTTTAGTACAAACTTTCATTACAGATACTTTGTTAACTAAACAGTGTTTTGGTTTCATTCAACTTCGTCAAAAAAAAAAGGTCCTTTGCGTTTGAAAAGTGTTCCAAATAAGCCCATAGGTATTGATATTTTTTCTCCCCGCGATCACGCAAATGCCACGAGGCAGCCCCTCCTCCACCCCCCACTTTTCCTACTAAGATCCCCTCCCTCCCCTTTTCTGCTCTATCTTACTACCCCTCCTCACTCCTCACCCCTCTTACCTACATCTCTCCTCTTAAAAAACATCAAGCTCTTGCGCGAGGTCCCTGTTTCTCTTGGAAGTTTGCCCCAGAGAGGTCGACGGGAGTAAAAACAAGAGGGGCTGGGCTCGGTTGGTTTTAGGAGGAGGAGGAGGTTAGGAGGGTGGTCAGGAGGAGGAAGTCTCAGCCGGCTACAACACGTTACAGTTGGGACTAGTTCTCTTATTTCTTTGCGCAGTGCAGGTAATCAGTGCCTTGTTGGCGTCGGCAGGTCTGATGGGCCTCTCTCGCTGCTGCCTCTGGTTCTTATGACAATTCCCTCGCCGACTGCGAACTTAGGGTCACGACGACCACTGATAGGCTCTCCTTAAAACACTGGCGGGTGAAATCAGAGCGTATCGGGCTTAGCACGGGTGATTTACTCACCAGGGCACGGATCCGATAAGGAGGGAAAACTCTTCAAGTATGTATATTATGTCGAAAATGTATTTTTAAGATCCGAGCTGAGATTTTTCTAACGCATTTTATTTTCGTTCTTCATCCTTGTTTATAAAAGGAAAGAACAATTTGGTAACAGTACTGATTACGGCATTTACAAATATCGTAGAAAAAAAATCTAGTAAGGATTTAACAAAATTATTATTTAAGATTTTGTCAAAAAAAAATTTTTTTTCATAGACAATTTATTTTTGCATCTATTCCACCTTACCTAACTACTGACTAACATACTGGTTGAAATACTCAACAAAGTTCTAAAGCATTTGTAAAAAATAAATAAAAAAAGTGTCACTACAAAGTCACAAATTAGTAAATTTGGACTCTCCACATATTTCATGTATAGACAATTTAAAATACTTTATTTCATTGAGTAAGGGCAATTAATAAGGGTAAGTACGTGGGAAATTATCTACTTGGATGTAAGCTACGTTCACGCTTAAAGCTAGCACTCTTTCCTTGAAGTATTACATTATGACCATATCTTATAAGCTACACCATAGTGGAATAATGCACAGTAAGCTTGTTACCTAACATGGTAGATGAAAGATAACTTCTTTCAGAAAATTGTTAATTCATTAGGTTTGAGGAGAATGTTTTATTTTCAAACAGAAAAAAAAATCTAAGGTAACTCTATAAAAGAAATTAAGAGCAAAAACTAGAAGTTAAAGTCTAAACTTGGTGACCTGGTGGTCTAGGGGTAAGGTGTCAGACTTCTATGCTGGTGGGCGGGGTTCAATCCTCCGTCCCGGCAAGGATTTATCTGATTACCAAACCCTTCCTTCACCTCTGACAAGACATCTTGTGAATGTGAGGAATGCCAGGGTCCGGATTCCACGTTAAACTGTAGGTACTCCATTTCATCTCACAATCACCCTACCATTACACATTAGCGTAAGTGCGTATAACCCGAACGGGTAGTAAGACGTGGTGCTAATAATAATAATAATAATAATAATAATAATAAT
>CABFVX010008917.1:0-21082 GCA_902151425.1 Timema shepardi | reverse complement strand
CAAGATCATCCCATCACAACCCCAGGTAGGCCTACTTGGGTTATTGCTTCACTGGATCTTCAGCAGCAGGTAGGATCTCACCATGTATACTTACGCACACATTAATTGAATAATTCTCCCTCTTAATCAAATTAAAAACACGCAACATTTTGTTTTTCACCTTCAACAACACAAGACAAAAAAGATCAAAAACAAAACAATATAATACATGTTAATCTAATCATAAATAAAAACACTTCAATTTCGAGGCATAGAGAACCCAGATAAAAGAAGAACAATCCAAAGATCTAAGATAGTCGATTAATATCTAATAGAATACAATAAAAAGCTAATGAAGATTATAAAATCATTTAGAAAGTGGCAAAGATCAGTTCAATGCAGCGCATACTCTTGCACACTATAAATCATTTATTTACTGGATGGTTGGCTTCTCTTATAGGATTGTTTAGGCCAGCCCTGGCCAACGCAAATTGTTCTGTAGGCCACTTTCACAAACTGTAATATTCCACGGGCCACAAATAAAATAAAACACTTAAAAAGAAGTGAAAATCATATTCCATAAAAATGTAGTTTGTTCATTAACTTTATTAGCCTGTTTATTAACATCAGCTTGATATTTGTTTTTCTTTGCGATCACTCAATTAAAAACAATTCTACTTGAATATTGGTAGTTGCACATCTTGATTGATTTTCCAGATTTTCATTTGTAATTGAAGATCAAGATCTACTTTTATTAAGTTTCATTTTAAAATAAAAAGTTTCACAACCATATTTGTGACGTGGCACGAGAAAAGGGATCTTATTTTCACTGATCAAATATTTCAGTACAACCGAAAATAGTGATCTGGGTCAGAATATAATATTTTTATATTATTGCAGCATACATTACCTACACTCTTAAAACAACTAGAAATAGGTTCAGTTCATATTTTACATCTTAGGTAGCAGAGAAAACATTTTGGTACTTGTCTTTTAATAATGCAAAACTTTAACCCTTGTTTTCTCAAAACACACTTTATTCAACTTGCAGGTTCAAATGGCAATACTTTTTTCAAATCTTGGAATATGCTTACACATTTTACATCACATTATTCAGCAATTTGTGCTCTTTCCAGTGATAACAATAACTCAATATTGATTCTGGGTGAAGATAAGGTCCCTTTTCTCGTGCCGCGTCACATTTGGATCTGAAGGCATTCACAATTTGTTGTGCAAATAATCTTAGGATACTTTTCCACGGTCACAATATATGTTTTGCAAAAGTTGTGTTTTGATGTTGTGGCGTAAATCTTTTTAAATTCATTGTTGCACTCTAGATCAATTACTTGCGTCTGCAGAGTTTCGGGGATGGTAAAAACGTCAACGTGAAATGGAGAGCATAATATCTCAAATACTTTATCATATTTTGTGATTTCTGAGAAATGACAATCAAATACTGTTGAAAGTTTTTTTATTTCAACGGCATACTTCGAGAAATTCCTATGATGACAGTTTTTGAAGTTTTCTAACAATGCAAAATGTTGAGAATTGTTATTTCTAAGTTGGCACTCGAACAAATATCATTTAATTTGGAATACTTTGATGTGATTACAAGCATAATTTTTTCGGCTATACAATATCTTACTAAAAACTTAGGTTCGATAACCACTCTTCATCATTTAATCCAAAAACTGGCATTCTCGCCTCGTTTATAATTATTTTAATTTCTTCCAGTAACTCAAAAAATCGTTTTAATCACTTTTTGGGATTCAGCCATCTTACATTGATAAGATACACGATGTAACCATATTCGAAACATGATTAAATTAGGAATTCCTTGAACTGGCGACGCTAAAGCTCATGCGATTGAATTCAGTTCACTGTTTTTATAACCCCATCCATGACATGGTTCAGAGACAACACTTGAAAGCATACATTTTGCTAATGTATCAAACATTGGATGACAATTAGATCACTGTTTTAAATGTTTATCGTCTCCAACTTGTTCATAAACAATTTTAAAGCTCCTTTATTTTTCCCTATCATAGCCAATGCTCCATCTCTTGTTAGTCCTGAAAGCACCTCTTAAGGCAAACTGTTGTCGGACAAACATGTTTGTATGAGTTGGAAAGCATCCTCAACTTTATGTTGTTTTTCAAGCTTAAAAAGAAGGCTTGACATTTCTTCTGTCACTCGGAAAGAATCGTTTACTCCATGAATAAATACTACAAGTTGAACTGTGTCTTAAATATCAGTATTTTCGCCGAAAGCTAAAGCATAAGATTTTAATTCTTAAATTCGATCTCACAAGTTATCACTACTTCGGCTGAAATATTTTGAACACAATGACATTTTTTGATGTGACATACTTATGCTTGAAAATATTTTACTTTTATTGTGCAAAAGATCTTTAATAACTGCTTCCAAACACTCTTACACCAATTCCCCATCCGAAACAGGCTCCATTTTCCTTGCAATTAACAATGCGGCAGAATAGCTTGCTTTGACGCTGTAAGATGATTGTTATAACGATGAACTAATGATTGTTTACAGAGCCTTTAATTCAGATTCAAGCGCAGCCAACTTACATTTTTTTAATTTCTTTCTTGAATTTCACATACTCACCTTGTTTTGTATCATGATGCCTTTTGACATTGTATTAGTAAAATGCCTTCATCTCCTTCTAGCTTTCCATCATTCTTCCACCTGCATTCTCTTCCATTACTATCCTCTCACTTGCACACTTGGTACTATCTATTCCTCCCATCTCTTTCTTGGTCTCCCTTGCAGTCTCTTTCCTACACACTAAATATCCATTAATCTTATTGGAATACCATCCTCATTAAATGTCCATACAATTCTTCCTTGCTTCCTCAATTATCTCATGTACCCCAACTCTTGACCTAATCTTATATCTTCTCTTCAAACAGGTTTTGTTTAGTTTTCTACACATATTAACCTCAACAGTTATTTTATACTTGCCATGGGCATCATGAAATTTGGACATAATATTACCTTTTTGTTTAAAAGATTATCTTCAAATTTCATGTTGCCTATGATAAATATTCAAGACCTGTTGAAATTATGTGTAGTAATTGTAAAGCAACTATTAACTTAGTTTTTTGTTATAAAAACTGCAACAATATTGATCTTAACTAGCGATTCCCGCCACACCCACCTTAATCTTGAATCAACAATACATGTGATTAAAATTGTACAACATTAATCTAATGTTATTTTACTAAACAAGCTTTTGTTAAGTATTAAAATGATTTTGCATTTTTCCCACAAATTAAATTTACCCATTGAAAACTTGTTTAAAACAAAATTATGTCTGTTTTTGTCTATAATCAACAATTATTAAATTTATAATGGGAATACGGGGCATATATCTTGTGTCCTTATGTTAAAAAGTCCACAAAAAAGTTGAAATTTTGCAATCTTGAATTTTTTTCCATTTATTTAACTCTCAATGATATGAATAAACAGTAGAACACTAAGTCAGTTAATAAACCTCCGCCAGAAAGGTATTTTTAACGTTTCTTGTTGACCAGGAATGTAAATTTGTTTCTACAACTTTTAACACCCTATTTTTAATTGAATTGTTTTTTATGCTAATTGTTTTGAATTATGTCTATTTGTAACCTCTTGACATAAATTATTCTTGTAAAACATTTAATTTTACAACATTTTTGATCATTGTTGGTGTATGGATTAAAAGTTAAAAGAAAACCTTCCCTTAACAGTTTTGAATAGCTTAAAATGGCATCAAACCCTAAAGGTATATATACTACGGGTAAAGTTTAAACTTGGCTAACATCAATATTATCCAGATAATGTTGATATCCAAAATACACAGATAATGTTAAGTGGAAGATGATTGAATGTAACCTAACCCAACCTAACCTAACCTGTTTTTCAAAGTTTATCCTCTCATGAGATTGAATTCAATTCATCGGTTTTATAACCACATCCATGACTTGATTCAGAGACAACACTTGAAAGCATACATTTTGCTACAGAATAGCTTGCTTTGACACTGTAAGATGATTGTTGTAACAATGAACTAAAAATTGTTTACTGAGCCTTTAATTCAGATTCAAGTGCAGCCAACTTACATTTTTTTTCATTTCTTTATTGAATTTTACATACTCACCTTGTTTCGTTTCATGATTATTATTATTATTAGCACCACGTCTTACTACCCGTAGGGGCTATACGCATCGTTTCATGATGTTTTTGACATTGTATTCCTTAAATACAGCGATTGTCTTTCTGCAACTCAAACATGTTAATCTGGAGTTCATTACTATGAAGAAGTAATCATCCCAATGGTCACTGAAATGTCTGTTTTCTTCTGTAACTTTTCTCTTTTTTTTTGAACTCATTCTGTAGGGTCAAATATGAATATATTAATTAATATTAAAATATATACACAATAAAAAAATTGCATCTGCACTATATACTCAATTAAACTTAGCTGAGGCAGTCACACAATACTCCTCTGATGATAGCAAGGAGTAGGGGAGCATTGATAATGAGTGAACCTGCCCTCCTTGACCTTGATACTTAATGTTTTCCCTTCTATGGTTTCCGGGGCAACGTGGTTCGAAGAAGAAAAGTGGTGTGGATTTGGGGAGGTACAGCTTGTCTAATATTGTATTTCTCGTTATTTCTAGTGCCTAGTTCAGCTTGCTTTCCTACTGATGTAGTCGGTAGGATAAAAATAATCTGGGAAGCCGAAAAGAATAATGGGGTGGGCCGCCCCACTCTCATTCTATTTAGTTACGGCCACAATAGACTAAAAAAAGAGGAGGGTGATCTCCAAAGGATATAATTATATATAAAAGTAAAAAATTTGCAGGTTAAATAAATATTTGAAGTAACAACAAACCGTGTTAAAACAAGTTGCATGGCCCTACAGGTCTTACTGAAGTGTGTTGAAAAACCAATATTAGCAATTTATTACATATGCAGTGCGTTTGTTAATTTAAAAAAAAAAACTTGTCTAGAAGACACCAATGAAATAAACAAAATAGTTACTATTATTTAAAGAATTTTTTCTAAATGATATACAAACTTCTAATTCACCACAGTGAATTAAGATCAAATAAAATAAAAAAGATCAAGAATTTAAATTACTAAATATTACAAAAATTACAAAGAGCTTAATGAGCCTCTTTTAAAAGGTTTATAATGTGTCAGATTCACACCAGTGAATACAGACAAAACAGTTTTAAATTTATGGAATACATTTAAATATTGCACCAGATATTTACGTTAAATTTTAATTCCTAAAATTGATACAAAATCACAAAGAGCTTAATGAGCCTCTTTTAAATGGTTTACAAAGCGTCAGATTCACACCAGTGAATACAGACAAAACCGTTTTAAATTTATGAAATAAATTTAAATTTCGCACCAGATATTTTCGTTAAAGCACAAAGGTTTGACTTCCCGACTAAACTCAAACCTTCGCAGGACAATTACCTTCGTCACTTTTAAAGAATTAAGCAAAATTTCCACATTTAAACATTAAATGTAAAACTAGAAAAAGTTACGTTACACAACTTGTAATTTTGCCTAAATGAATCAGTGAATATTATCAAAACCACATTAAATAACAAAAATAAGCTACTTTATCATTAACTTCAAAGCAAAGCAGTCTTCAAAATAACCAACAAAAGAAACATTATCAATTTAAATAATTTAAATTACTGATAACCACAAAAGTAAAATATTTAATATTCAACCTAAATATTGCACAACTTAAAAATAATCAAAAAATGTGGTTATCTCTTTAAATCAAGAAAATACGATACTAGCGCCCAAGCGGCAACAGGGAGCATTAAGTGCTTCATAACGGAATTTACGTATCAAATTAAAGTTTTTAGCAAAATATTACCGATGCTTACACTGACAGATTTCCATAACAAAATAAACCAAAGTATTTTAAGAAATTCAAACCCACCGCAGCAATTTATATTTTAAATATTTAAACAAAGATATTATAAGCCATCCTGGCTAGATAACATCCTAGTCTTGAACAGGACTTCTCGTGGAAGTGGCCAAAGTAATAGTTCTTTTTGATTGTCTGTGTTCCCTCATTATATAGGTCTAGTTGCCGGGTGGGAAGGTGCGAGTTTTTCTTAGTAATTATGTCATCTGCAAACATCTGGGGAAAAGGCGTTTATGTGTTGATCACGTAGCCCTGTTTCTTGTTGTCTTGAACATCTGCCGCTGCTTTTGACTCACAAGACGAGCAGGTGTAGAGCTATGCTTGTTAGGTCACATACGCCAACCCAGGTATCCAAACATATGAGTACAGTACTGGCCAATAAGAGCATTACTGGCTTTCTTCGTCGGAACATCAGGGGGCTGCACAATTTGTATCGTGTTTTGGACGTCTCTTCATTCTAGCTTTCATGGTGAGCGGGCTAGACTTGCACGTCAGTCTACTTCAGGCAGATATACGCGTGAGTAGAAACCTATGTTAAACATAGTAAGTTTGTGATGTTTAATAATGCTGGAAGTCTATGCGTATAAGATTATTTGGGGTAATATTTTAGCTGGCAGGCTCTATTGATATTTCTATTGCAGGATGTCTATGAATATTAGCTTGTTTCAAGGTGAGTAGTAACATTGTCATATTAGCAGTCCACACTAATGTTACATTGGTCCATATGAACATTACATTGCAATGATATAATAGTAATGTATTTAAATTAAATCACAAGCTCTAACAACCCTGTCTTATTAGATCAGGAAATTATAATAAAATTTAAAAAAAGTAGTTTTTTACCTGTAGACCCCAGAGAAATACACAGAATCAAACTCAAAGTATTCACATAACTCGGTGACTGACTTGTTGTTTACCTGGACTACCTACTCCCTGTGCGTCAACAGCAAAAATCAGAAACTCCCCAAATCATGCGTATCTATATAAAGCCTAGCTAATCTCCTTGAGTATTAAGCTTGTGATGCAAATTGATTTGAAGATGAATTGTTGAGGGTTGATTTTAAAATACTCTCCAATAATGACATGGTGGCTGCTGTTACCGATGCAGATACAAGTGTATTTACTAGAAGACGCCAAATCCTGGGGTTCAATAGTGTATCCAACCAAAGCACTTTCGATTGAGATATGTGTAACACTGTTAATATTCTGTTTAGGGGTCACAAGGAGTGTTGGCCACTACATAAGAAACCAAAGAAAAAATTAGGTTGGAAGAATGGATATATTTCCCTTTCCAAGAAGAAGAACAAATCTTCTTCCTTTACTAAACAGGTATACAAATAATTATATTAGTAATCTTAAAACAAGTACTTGTAAAACTAGAGAATAATGTTTGTTTACTTAGCTTTATGTTGTTAGTGTTCATTGATATATCTTAATGTAGCAAGGCAAACATGTCTGGGGGGAGGACCACACTAAGACTAAGGGCCGGTTTCACAGTTCTGTTTCGTGAGCACTTCCAATGAGTTCAAACTTTCCATCAAACTCACACTAAGAAAATTCGGACAACAGTCTGGCGTTTCATAGTCAAGAAAGTGTGGCTGGCTACTCTAACTAAACTGTTTAGTTGGGATTGAAATGAACATTACCAACCATGAGTGATATTGCAAGCAGCCAATGAAAAGGCATATAATATATGACATACAATGCAGATGAAATAGACGAATGCACTTGATTGCCTTAGTTAAAGGTAGCACAGGCTTACCACAGCTATGTGTTGGCTTGGAAAATGTTAGGACAATGTCGTTGATCCCCATTTTCTTGTTGAAGCGGAAGTTTTCTCATACATTCTTGGTAGAAATAAAATCTGACAGTGCCATCTGCATCTTTTGGATATATTTTTGGCTAAGATTAACGTATAATACCAATAATGTGAACAAGCTCTAAAATGTTGATCAAATCGTCATTGGAAAGCCAACTGTCCTCCACCAAGAAAGTTGAAAAACGTCTGTTTAGTGTTGATTTAGTCTGGTCATAGCTTTGCTCAAGTTCAAACTAAACTCTTCTGGCACGAGACTCTGAAACATATTTTGTTTGGGCTAAGGGAGGTCATGTCATATATTTAGTAGCGTATCGCACTTGAGGTGTTCTATATCCAACTATGAAACCGTTTCCCGCTTTGAGGGGACAAGTATAGTGGTGATGAGGGAGCTTGTTATGGCTTTTCAATGGCTCAAGACAAGTTAAGTCTATCCCACCAATTAAGACATGTATACATCTCTATTTTTAATATACAATATTATATATGGTCATATTTGACTATTTTTATGAAGAAAACCCTCTTGCAAGAGCCGGAGAAGGACGTATCCCCTAACACCCCGTTTTGATATATAACAACTCAATTTATTTACTTTTAGAAGAGTCATGTTCAGTCACTCTTTTCTACAAACTAATTAAATTAAGTCACAAAATTATTAGACAAAGTAATAACACAAATGGCCAGCCCTTTTCCCTTCTGCCTTCATTTTCAAAGGATGAGTTCAAGGTAAGGCGACTCCTATATGTGGTTCTGCCTTCACGTCTAAACTGGTGCCACCTGTTGGTGAACAAAGCAACCGTGAGACCACTCTTCATCTTGTTAACGAGGAAAGAGCTACACTAATTCTCACATTTATGGCATAGAATCAGATCATCATTTTTCAACTCTTATTCATGTTTTCCCAGATTATTTTTTTTACTAATAATGAAAGTCTTAAATAAAAACCAATTATATTGGTAGGCCTCTGATTACAACCTAACTTTATGTTGGCTGCATGAAATGTATTTCAGACTCTGACACAGGAGGAAGTTTTTTTTACAAGGGGTAATTTATGTGTTTAAACTCCTTCCCCTAAAGTATTATTAACATAATTATCTTTGTATTCATCAATACCTAGGGGATACATGTTAAACAAAGAATCCTTGCCATATTCTTTAAGGGACTTCACCACGAGCTACCGTAGCTAGGACCTTTCCCTATGTTCTCTTCACAGCCCTGGATTTTACCAACTGTGTGAACTAAGAGTAGCTTTCCATCTTCAAGGGTGAAATGGGGGTGTATTTTTCCAAACCACCCTTCCTGTTTCTTTAACAGTTTAATATCCAGACGGACAATACCAGCACCACTCTCATATCCTGTCTCCCTTTGTTAAATAGTTTAACTTGTTGATAGTAAGTTTTGATGACCAAACATATCCTATATCCATGCAAATTTGTGTATTTCTAATTGCCAATGAATGTAGTCCATGCTACATCTCATGTTCATAATATAATTATGTTGATAAATTGTTTTCCCAACAGGATCAAGATGGTAAGCCACTAGTTTCAGATAGGTCGTTGGATCCTGCAAATGAAGAAGGTGATGCGACACAAGTGGTCGGAGACCATCATCTTGAGTATGATAATCTCTATGTAATGGATGTCTACCATATCCATAATAAGGTACATTTTCTTAGCGCTAGGAATGTTTGAAACTTCTCATATTCACAAATCGTAAACTAGTAAAGTTCTGCATTAAGTTTTGGTGGAAGGGAATATGAATTAAGGGCTATATTTTTACACTTTTTATAGCAAATTAAATAAATATAGAATTGCTCCAGTAGATATCATCATCATAATCATCATGGACAGTTCCCAGCCTGTGGCAGAGTCAGTTTAGTAAAATGCCTCAATCTCCTAGCTTTCCTCCTGCATTCTCTTCCATTACTATCCTCTCACTTGCACACTTGGTACTATCTATTCCTCCTATCTCTTCCTTGGTCTCCCTTACGGTCTCTTTCCTACACACTAAATATCCATTAATCTTATTGGAATACCATCCTCATTACATGTCCTTACAATTCTTCCTTGCTTCCTCAATTATCTCATGTACCTCAACTCTTGACCTAATCTTATATTTTCTCTTCAAATAGGCTTTGTTTAAATTTCTACATATATTAACCTCAACAGTTATTTTATACTTGCCATGGGCATCATGAAATTTGGACATAATATTACCTTTTTGTTTAAAAAGATTATCTTCAATATTGCCTATGATAAATATTCAAGACCTGCTGAAATTATGTGTAGTAATTGTGAAGCAACTATTAATTTAGTTTTTTGCTATAAAAACTGCAACAATATTGATCTTAACTAGCGATTCCCGCCACACCCACTTTAATCTGGAATCAACAATACATGTGATTAAAATTATACAACATTAATCTAATGTTATTTTATTAAACAAGCTTTTGTTGAGTATTAAAATGATTTTGCATTTTCCCCACAAATTAAATTTACTCATTGAAAACTTATCTAAAATAAAATTATGTCTTTTTGTCTATAATCAACAATTATTAAATTTAAAATGGGAATAAGGAGAATATATTTTATGTCCTTATGTTAAAAATGTCCACAAAAAAGTTGAAATTTTGCAACCTTGAATTTTTTTCCATTTATTTAACTCTCAATTATATGAATAACAGTAGAACACTAAGTAAGTTAATATAATAAAACATTGCTAGAAATATCCTTTTAACATTTCTTGTTGAACTGGAATGTAAATTTGTTTCTACAACTTTTAACACCCTACTTTTAATTGAATTGTTTTTATGCTAATTGTTTTGAATAATGTCTATTTGTAATCTCTTGACAAAAAAATGATTCTCGTAAAACATTAATTTTACAACATTTTTGATCATTGTAGGTAAATGGATTTAAAGTTAAAAGAAAACTTTCCATTTACAGTTTTGAATAGCTTAGAATGGCATTAAACCCTTAAGGTATGTATAATACGGGTAAAGTTTAAACTTGGCTAACATCAATATTATTCATATAATGTTGATATCCAAAATACACAGATAATGTTTAGTGGGAGATGATTGAATGATGTTTTTCAAAGTTCATCCTAATAATATTGACACTATCCACTCGCAATTAGATAATGTTAAATTTTATGGTTGAGGTTAGGTTAAGTTAGGTTAGTTTAAAAGATAGCATCAAAATGAGGCATTTCAAATGTTAGTCATTGCCATAATCCAATTTCTGGTCTCAGATTGAAATAATTTCCCAAAATATAATCCATATTTAAACGAGCCTAGGTTTACAAATACCTAGTATTCAATGTTAACCAAGTCTTGCAGGCATTGTCGAAATTTTCTGGATAAGGTCAAAAATGAGATAAACATTACTTCTAATATAAAACTATATATGTAAAAATTACTTATGTTATGTTTGTCTACCTAAACCCAGTTTGAATCTAATGATAAACACTTAAAAGCATCTCAGATTTATTCTCCCTTTAGTAGCTAAGTTTGAATTTCTCTTTGTTGAGGTGATATGCTATTATTTTCCATCAGTTGTTTGGATATTATTTAGATGGTTAACACCAGTGACCAATAACCTACTGATAATGAGCTCTAAAACACTTGTATCATACTTTAAAAAAATCTCTGCTTGAAGTCCTAACTTTTTTACACTTCCTTTGTTTATATTGACTCACTCTCTTACTAATTTTAAAATAAATCTTTAATTCTGATTTGTCTATTTTTATATTTTTTAAATTGACATGACCTGAATTGATGCTTGTGCTTGTTTAATATTGTTGTGCTCTGGATTGTGAATGACAAAACGAGTATTGCAAGGTGTTTTGATTAGCTAGTAAACAAATAAAACATATGCACTGACAACATAAACA
This sequence comes from Timema shepardi, assembly GCA_902151425.1. Classification (NCBI taxonomy): domain Eukaryota; kingdom Metazoa; phylum Arthropoda; class Insecta; order Phasmatodea; family Timematidae; genus Timema; species Timema shepardi. Next base: position 9,434 of record CABFVX010008917.1, on the reverse strand, counting down.
CAGTATCAGCATTCCTCACGATAAATCAGGCCAGAAGCCAGGATAAATAGTAGTGTATCCAAGATAACACGGCTGACTAATCACTGTCGAGTCTAAGGGTCACTCTGTCCGAATCATCAGTACATGTGTTTGAGGGCTTTCGTGAAACCCAGAGTACCGGCGTTCATAAACTGTGTAGGATCACCTAGACGTTAGTCAGGCCATTGGTTAAGCATACTTTGTTCTATCACGAGCTTCTAACTAAATCTATTAAGTTTTTCTATATCCTCTAATATTTCTTATCAATATCACGTTTTGTAATATAACAATAGTACAGTGAAAAAAAAAATTGGACATCATTACAAACCCACACAATCAGTACCGTCACTTCAAACTCGGCCGCAACCCATCCTGACATCCTAGGCCAAAAGAACGAGAAGGGGGGAAGGGTGACTTATTCTTTGTCTCCATAAATTTTTTTTAGTTCTAACCTCACAGGAGTTGGCTCCTTTCAACTATTCCTAAACTTAAACTGATCTAATCCCAACTACGCTTACAACTAATGCATTTTACTCCATTCACATTGGGGGATGTGATATGTTGTCCTTGTGGTTCTGGAGAAGGATGGTCTGTCGCTCTTCCAAGCCAGCTGATGGATGGGGTGCCCAATAGTTCTGACCTTAGATCACTATCTGTTCCCAAAAGGGGCAGGGCCTTTTGGCTCTTAGGGCTACTCCCGCCATCTCTTCTTATTTCTCCTTTATCCCAACATAAAAGGAAAGGTTGCTTCTGGAATCCCATGATCCATCCCTCGTCAGACATCTCCAGCCTTCCCTCAATGTGATCCATCCCTCGTCAGACATCTCCAGTTTACCCTCAATCATGATACCAAGAATATTTGTAATTTATGCTTTGATCATGGCGTAGTCATTTGGTATAATACAGTGGTTCCCAAAGTGGCCAATGGGATTGCACAGGGCGGCGCTAAGTTGCAAGGGGGCGCTAAGAAGCAAAAGGGTGGTAAAGGGGCACTCAACTGATATTTTCCGAGTGTGTTGTTTATTTATATTTGACCAGCAAAATACCTTCCTTCAAGTTTCTTCCTCCCTTTCCAAGATCATGTTCCTTGTAAACCTTCCAATCTCTAGGCTACTTCATGCGTTCTCACCCTCTTCCCGAGACGTCACACGTTCTCCCTTCCTTTTTGAGGCCACATCACCAGAGCTATTCAGACCATTACATCTCATTTTTGAGAAAGTTTCGTGATGTGTTTTTGTTTCTTTGTTGTCTCCTCAAGATTTTACTGGTAAGTCCTGAACAAAATAGTGTTGAGCGTGATACTTATTTTCCTGTGTTTTAAATTATTCAACACGTTGATTATGAATCGAGATTAGATGCTACAAATGTGTTATTTTTGTTGCAGCCTACTCAATACTAAAAGTTTAAAATTTAAATGGACGTTATAAGGGATATAAAAGAATTAAAATCAAATTTAGTATCGATGCCTAATCTAGAGCTCAAATTTTTATTTAATATTCACTTACAAAATGTTTACATAAATAATTGTGTAGCAAAATCATTTTTAAAATGTATATAAAAAATGAAAATAAATGTAACTCTAAATTTTTTTTTTCGTGTTAATAATTATTCATACATATATTATTGAAACAAAATTTCATGTTCTGGCTGTAAATTTCTGAAGGAAGCAACAGAAAATCACTTTTAAATAGGCATAAAATCTTCTCTCTTTTTTTTTTAGATTAGAAATGGCAGAAACATAAAAATCAAAAACTAAATGTAGACAATATAGTTTGGAATATCTTAAGTATGGATTTATATCTGCATCAACATACCAGCAGCTACCAATGTGCCTATTATGTGAAAAGGTATTTTTTAACGAGGTCATGAAGCCTTTCAGACTCATTGAACATTTAAAGAAGGCACATCCTGACAAGGCAGATAAGAACTTAACCTTCTCTCAATCACTTTGTGAAAAGTTTCAAAAGCGGCCAACATTGTTAAAACATGATTCGTAATAGTTCACAACAACAAACAGATGGTTTTCGTGCATCATACAACATTTTATTGTTGATTGCTAAGTCTGGAAAGCCCCATACAATATGTGAAGAACTCATTCTTCCAGCGGTTAGTGAGGTTATGAATACTGTTTTGCACAAGTCACCACATGATATAATTAAGATGATTCCTCTCGGCAACAATTCAGTGCAAAGACGCATAGATGAGATGAAATACCTGAGAATGTGGAAGATCTACTGTGCAACACACTAAGGACAACAGAAGTTGCATTACAGCTGGACGAGTCAACTTTGCCAGGCAATGAATCTTTACTTCTTGCTTATGTGTGTTTTATAAAAGACGAGAGTTTGGCTCAAGAGTTATTTGCAAGGCAACTAAAAACTATACTAAAGGAAAGTCAATATTTCATGCCGTTGAAGAGTTTTTTTAAAGAAAAGAAAATTTCACTTACTAACATACTTGCTTGTGCAACTGACGGAGCACCATCAGTGACTGGTCGCTACTGTGGGTGTGTCGCTTACTTGAAAAAATCACTGCCAAATATCTTTACCATTCACTGTAATTCATCACCAACATCTGGTTGCAAAAAAATCTCAGTGGATGCCTACACAATTCATTACACACTTTTATTACTGCAGTGAATAAGATTAAAGCACATGCTTTCAATGATCGATTATTCCGGGAGCTCTGTGCTGAGAATGATGAGGACTTTGAACGTTTGTTGCTTCACATTGAAGTTCGTTGTCTATCCAAAGGAAACTGTTTGAGACGCTTTTACAGCCTTTTTGACACTGTTGTGGAATATTTTGAAGACACGAATGCTTTGTTCAGTAATGAACTCAAAGAAATCAAATATGACATTGATTATTTGTCTGAGCTATTTGCAAAGTTCAATGAAATGAATTTGCAGTTGCAAGGCAATGACACCAATCTTATTAAAGCCAAATCTGTCGTATCTATATTTATAGCAAAATTAACTATACTGAAGCGCAATATAAACCATCGTAAGCTATATCAATTTCTGAGCTTATCTTAGCTAGAAAAGAAAGTCAGGATACACGATGACGATCTGCAAGTTTTTTGTGACCATTTGAAGATGCTGCATGAAGATATGGCTGATCGATTCAAAGATATTGTTATGATGAACATTCCAGACTGGATATTAAGTCCATTTTCAGATAGTGAAGAAGTTGGAACATTGAACTAATTGAGCTACAAAATTACATTGAGCTGAAACCAAAGTTTAAGAAATCGTATTAGGAGTTTTGTTTACAGAAGGAAACTCTGTTTCGCTATCCTGCATTATGGAGAGTGGTTAAGAGGCTCCTGATTGCATTTCCAACATCGTATTTGGTGGAACGTGGTTTTAGTGTTGTCAGCCTACTTCTATCCAAGTAAAGAAATAGACTCCAGATTACTAAATTTGGTGATTTAAGACTCATGATAAGTGACACTAAGCCAGACATTGGGAAACTAGTATCATTTCATCAAGCTAAGAATTTACAGAATAGTGATGTAATCTACCTAGTTACTAAATGTGGTATCTAATAATATGTAGTATTTAATAACTTTGAGAAGATTATCACTGGATCGAGCTCATCAATCATGTTTAATTAAATAAACTTAAACAATATATTTTAATTTTGAATAAATATTCAATTAATAATTGTTTCACCCTTGAATTGTATTGCTATTTTATTCATTGAAGGTGACCTGGCAGTCTAGGGGTAAGGTGTCAGACTTCTGTGCTGGTGGCCGGGATTCAATCCTCGGTCCCAGCACAGATTTATCTGATTACCAAACCCTTCCTTCACCTCTGACAAGACATCTTGTGAATGTGGGGAATGCCAGGCCTCCACCGTGGTTCGGATTCCACGTTAAACTGTAGGTCCTCCATTTCATCTCACAATCACCCTACCATTACACATTAGCNTGGTTCGGATTCCACGTTAAACTGTAGGTCCTCCATTTCATCTCACAATCACCCTACCATTACACATTAGCGTAAGTCCGTACAACCCGAACGGGTAGTAAGACGCGGTGCTAATAATAATAATATTCATTGAAAGCCACTATTATGAATATTGATTTTTTTAGAGTAAATGATAGGGGGCACTGAGCATGAGTTTTTGGAACCAGGGGGGCGGTGTCTCAAAAGAGTTTGGGAACCACTGGTCTAATACTCGAAATAATTGTTTGACATGGTCATATTTACTCTGTTATTATACATATGTTGTCTTATTTTGTGTTGTGTAGGACTCATTGAAGGAAAGCACTAGTCCGAATAACATCACGATAGAGCTCTGCACAGTGCCGTACCATGTGGTCTCACAGTTTGTTCAGCTGGTAAGTACAAACATCATTTTATCTTTTATCTTAAAAAATGTTCATGTAAAAGGTATTTAAAAAATGTATTTAGATAAACTCCAATCCAGGCTCAATTACTTTTGATTAAACCTTTATTTTCTTTTGTAAATAAGAAAGAATACACCCTATTACACATTCACATTTGTGTTAAGATCACATTTAAAACAATACTATTCTTATATTATGATTAATTTACTTTAATTTAGAACTGTGAGTGTTTATGCATTCATTCGATTTAATGGTTTTGACTGCTAGATAAATAAAGCCTTTTCTGAGCTACCAGGACTTATCTACAATTACATGCACTGTGTTGGCAGTTTTTCATCTCCACTCTCACAATTTACGGTTGAACTGTACACTTCCATTGTTAATACATTACTTATACGGATAATAAAGTTTTTTTATTTTATAGGTATAAAACGGATAACAGGAAAAATTGGTTTTTTCTCAGGATATTTAGGCTTTTTTTCTGATGCTAGCATTAAAAATCACGATTTTTTGCTTTTATACATTTCAATACTATGTTTTGATAGATCGATTGTTTATTTCAGCCTTTAAAAGCTTTCACGTTAGGTGCAAGCATGATGACATGTTCCGGTGTTATTATTTTTTGGTCTAAATCTAAATTGATAATTGATTATTTCAATATTGCTATTCGTAAGACTCGAAGCTAATGCTATTGAGAAATCGAGTTTGATATTACTAAGCCTGAAATGTTTTGTGTTTATTTATATTTGATTTTTCTTCGAATATGTTAATAAATAGTTAAATACACAATATGAACGAAACAAGTAGACAGTTTTATCCTAGTGTTTATAATGAATATTAATTTGACTCATATTTACATAAATAATAACATAGCTTTTAGCTTTTAATATCTTCACTTTTTGAGAAAAATAACACCACTTTTCCCCTAAAAATAACCTTACCTTCTGCATATCTCTAGCCATAATTAATTATGTGATTTCCTTATTTATTTCTCCGCATGGTCTACACAATCTGGTGTTGGATGCCATATTTACAAACACTGGTGGCCGAGGTAAAATGATATGTAAAGTAGGGTATTCCTGATTCAAGATGTAGTAGTTTACATATTCTCCAGAGGGAATACAAAGACAGCAAAATGTCTTAATTGTAGTCACTACAGATTAAACTATTTGCCTAGCAAGCTTAAACCAAGGGTTGGCTTAGGGTGAGTGTTTAGTAAGAATACACGTTTGAGAATACAGGTGCAGTAAGGATGCCATTAACAGCACAAAATATTGAACACAATATTACCTCGGATTGCACTTCTTGTGAACTGTGATCACAACAATGCTCCTGCTTTCGCTCCATGTCAAGTTTATGGTGAGCACCAACAATAAAGGCTTGTGAATGCTTAGCTCATTGTTGGGAGCAGCCAACCACAATCCCTATGTGCTTAGATCAATCTCTGATATTGTGAAAAATCTCATTACAAACTTGAAACATACCTAAAAAAGCTAGAATTTAACATTTTAAAAATTCACTGAAATTTTCAGATTTTTTTGGTAATCATTTTAAAAATATGAAATGGAAGAGCATACCTAGTGTTAACTATTAGTTTTATATACACCGTGTATTTGTGAAAAACACTGACATAATATTTCTTTTAGAATTCTTGTGTTAAGAATTTAATAGAAAACCATAAAATTTATGAGATTTTATAAAATACCAAAGAGAATGATGGAGATTAAGTATTTATGAAAAAGGCCGAAAGGGAGACAAGGAAAGAGAAAGTATGCAATTGAGAAGATAGTAATGGAAGCTATTTAAGGAGGAAGAATTGTGGAAGGATAGAGGAATATGGAGGCATTTTATTAAATTGACCCGGCCCCAGACTGAAAACATTTGATGATGATACAGAATACTAGGGAATTGGATACTTATTTTCCTAGATAATCTTGAAAAGTCAAACCCTAGAAAGAGTACAAACCTTTCATTTCGGGCAGGAAAAAATATTTAAAAAATCACAGCTAAGGACCAACCATCAAAGTCATGTTTGTATTTTATTTTCATTAAAAATATTATAAATTTATAAATTTTAATGAACCTTATCTTCCATTAAGCAGCTGAACTCTCAACACTTTAGTCACTTGTTTTTTAACTCCTTACAAAATAACTGAGTGCCATTAAACAACATAACCAAACTAAATATAATTGAGGAAAATATGTATCTCGAGTAGATTTAAGCCAAGAAAACACATTTTTAGTGCAAAATAATGATATAAATGGCTTTTAATAGCAAGATTATCACTTGTATTTATTCAGGATAGTTTGAATATTCTGATGTTTTACTGTGAATGTATTTGTAAAAATTCACACCATGAGTTTTTTTAATTTAAAAACTACTTTAGTCAATCTTAAAATTTTATTTTTAGAATTTACCTATTTATATTCAAGCCAAAAATATTTGATTAAATGACACTATTATTATAGTTGTATTAGGCCTAGTTATTTAATTTACATACATCAACAATCTTACTCAACTCTTGTTTGACAAAATATTTTATTTTTGTTTGGAAAACTTACACTTTAAAAATAAATAAATCTAAAATTTTAAGTGTAAATTTTTTCTCCTTTTTTATAGTATAGCTATAGAAGGTAAATGTATTGGTCATACCAGTAACTGCGACCAAATCGAAGTTTTTGTTCTTATGCCTGAATATTCAAAATATTGCTGACATCCACCACAACAACTCTATTTAAACCAACAAATTATTTTAATCTTTTAATTGAAATAAATGTGAAAGCTAAGTTTAGCCTAAAATTATGAATCTGAAAAATATATATAATCCTAAAGTGGACAATTATTGTAATTTTTTTTTATTGTTTCCCGTACCGCTCCCATGGGAAATAGTTGTTACCTACCCGAAAAATTCTGAAGTCAAAATGTCATTCCTGCACAACACTACTTTCATTAGTTTGATCCAAATTATATTTTTTCTATTTGCAATGAAAATAAATATACATCCACTTCATGACTACTAATATTCAGTAAGATAAAATTAAATAGTTTGATAATTTATCGAAGTTTTATCCTTTCTTCGAAATTTTTCGAATATGCTAAGGTTATTGATGATGTCAAAATCAAAGCCTAAGGAGATATGATATTCGACTTTGACTTTTAGAAGCTTCGCACACCATTAATATTGGGTGAACAGCTGCCTCCTCTTCTTTGCTCATCACATCGGTCAGCCACGTGTTTACATCGTCTGTTGTCAGGTTGTCAGTTGGGTCAACCAGTTTTTCAATGATTGTATCTCACAGCTCATGCAACCATTGCTCACAAGTTCGCAAATAAAAATGGTCATAAGTTTCTATTATTTTGCAGTAGCACAGCATTATAACTACTTGAGTTTGCAAGTTTAGATTCTTATTGCTGGCTTACCCCTAAGACCACATTGCTGTCTAAAAATATTAGAAATTTAGGACCTGTCTCTTTTGAGATATTAGGCCTATAAAAGTGAACATTTTAAGGTTTGGGCTATGTTTGGAAGTCTATAGAAAAAGAAAAAAAAGGATAAGAGTCTCAGGTTTATTTAAAAATTGGTGGATTAATAGTCCTAGATACATGCAAGCATACAAAGTTTGAAGTCTGAGACTCTTACGATTTGCAAAAGGGATACAATAATAACACTATCGTTAAAAATGAAGACCATTTCATGAAGGAAGGAATTATCTTCATTTGAACATAATAGCTCGAATAGTAAAAAGTTATTAAATTTTCCATAAACTGAGATTATGGTCATAAATGCTGAAGAAAAATGACTGCCACAAAAAATTAAGACCTGTAAAAAAATGTCTTTGCTATTTTTGAAGTGACAATATATTAGTAATATCTTATGCAAAATATAAAAAGATATGTTAAAATTTCAAGCAACAATTTATGCATTGGTGGATATCATATGGTGTGACCCTTTAATGATACGTCTCAAGATGATCTCAATGATTGGATAGCTCTGGAAAACCTGTAAAAGTCAAGGAATTTAAAAATATAATTTAGCTGGACACCCTGGAAAGGGACGGAGTGTAAAATATTTTGAAAGCGTGATTGAGGCGAAGGACAGGAGTAGAAAGGATTCTAATGAGAAGAGGACAGAAGGGAGAGTTGTCTATAGGTGCGTAAATGACCTGTTATGGAAAAGACAAGTCCCCTTGAAGTGTAAGGAAGGGCTGGTTAGGGCGTACTTTATACCCATTGTCACATATGCAGCAGAAACATGGACATTGAATGTAAGAGATACTAGGAGAGTGGAGGCCATGCGAATGGAGTTTGTGAGGAGCATATTAGCTGTCACAAAGAGAAACAAGATTAGGAATGAAGTTATCCGGAGGAAAGTAGGCGTACAGGATATAGTAGAGGTAGTAAGACTGAGATGGTATGGACATGTAATGAGGATGGAAAAAAGAGGATACTGAAGAAAAGTCGGGAAATGAAATATGTGGGGAAAAGACCGCAAGAGAGGCCAAGAAAGAGATGGGAGGAGCAGACAACAGTGTTCAAGTGTGAGGAGAATAATGGAAGATATTAAAAGAGGAAGAATGGTGGAAGGCTAGAGGGAGATGGAGGCATTTGACCAAACTGACCCAGCCACAGGCCAGAAACAGTTGTTGATGATAATGGTGATGATTATGGGGTCAACTTATTTAATATCTTTCTAATTATTATTATTATTAATAGTAACAGACCTATCACATTTTTAGGGCAAAGTTAAGGCCAGTGCCTTTTATCACACACAACCATAATATTTAACCATTGGTGTTAATGTGTGAGTAAAGGGAACACGAGTTAGCGCCAGTGTTTTTGCAGTTTTTATATCAAAACTTTTTTAATCAAAAGAAATAAAATATCTCTCCAGTAGAAACTGAGAGTTTAAATTTTCTACACATGGTAACTTTGTTGTACCTCACTGCTCAGGCAGCCTTGTATCTTTCCTCCACACCCGCACCGGCCGCTCTAACCCCTCCCTACTGCCTGGACCATTCGCGGTCCATGTTTTCTGAGCCGTCCATGACGCTCTTACCTCTGT